>JAMPIV010018980.1:0-42775 GCA_024509875.1 Oreohelix idahoensis
CGCATTGTACACAACACGATTAAACAGCTTATCACTAGTAATGATCTTCCTCCCGAAGCATCTCATCTTAGGATTCATGACAGCTCTTTGGGCAAGCCTGTATTCTACATGCTCCCCAAAATTCACAAGATCGAAAACCCTGGAAGACCTATTGTCTCAGCCTGTTCTTGTCCTACTGAACACATTTCTGACTTCCTCGATAGCATTTTCCAGCCTATCGTTGAGAATCTTCCCTCCTTCATCAAAGACACCAATCACGCTCTTACAACTTTCTCCTCTATCCGACTCCCAGCAGACCGCTCCTACCGTCTTTTCTTGCTGGACGTCTGCTCTCTGTATACCTCTATTCCCCACTCTGATGGTCTCCGAGCTCTTCAGTTTTTTCTGGACCAACGCACTTGCCCTTCTATATCCACTGTCACTCTTCTCCGTCTTGCTGAACTGGTCCTTCAACTGAATTCCTTTGAATTCAATGGTCAGTTTTTTGACCAAATTAGTGGTGTTGCCATGGGAACGAAGATGGGTCCCAGCTATGCCTGTCTATTCATGGGCCACTTGGAGCATCAGATATGGCAACAATACTCCGGTCCTTTCCCTGGGTTTTACCGCAGATATATCGATGATGGCATAGGTCTCACAGATATGTCTGAGACTGATTTACACTGCTTCATCGACTTTGTGAACCACTTTCACCCCACCATCAAGTTCACCTCCCTCGTCTCCACAGTATCTGTCAACTTCCTTGACATTACTATTTCTATCACGCCCTCCGGCCTCAATACCTCAGTATACTACAAGCCGACAGATGCCCACAGCTACCTCCTGTATACCTCTTCTCATCCTCGGGCCTGTCGTGACTCCCTTCCTTTTTCACAACTTCTCCGCCTCCGCCGTTTATGCCAAGACGACGATGACTTCCACTTACGAGCAAATGAGATGTTGGATTTCTTCCGTAACAGACTTTATCCAGAACATGTTCTCACCTCTGCTCTCCAACGTGTGCTCCCCATCTCTCGTCTGGAGGCCCTCAAACCTCACCATAAATCCACTTCGGATAGAGTCAAATTAATCTTGACCCATCACCCTCACAGTACTACTGTCAAACAGATCCTTTTCCGCCACCTCCCTATCCTCCAAGCAGAGCCTCTGACCCAAAAAGTATTCAGTGAAGCACCTTTGGTGGCATATAGACGTGACAAGAACTTGAAGGATCTTCTTGTTCACAGCCGTCTCCCAAAGGAGAATGCCACTCACTTTGGCACACTACCCTGTGGTCGGACACGATGCAACACGTGCAAGTATGTCATCTCAACCCAGAAGGTGTCCTTTCCTAAGGCTACGTACACCATCACTAGTAGCTTCACGTGTGAATCGCGCAATGTCATTTATACGATCATATGTAAACGTTGCTGCAAAACCTATATTGGCCAAACAGGCAAACGACTTGGGGACAGATTCAGCCAGCACTTAAATGACATCGCTCAGCAAAAGTCAACACCAGTTGCTATACACTTCAATGGTCCTGACCACCATGGTCCCATCGACATCCAGGTCACAGCGATCCGATCCTGCTCCTCTGACACTGCCAGCCGAGAACAGCTTGAGAACCGTCTTATCCACCGCATGGGGTGTCTAAAACCAGCCGGTCTCAACACTTTTCACACCTTTGTCTGAGGTCACCCTCTCCTCTCTTGCTCTATTTTACTCTTTCCACTCTTATCCTATTCTTCTACTTTTATTTCATATTTATTCATCTCCCACTCATTCTGTCCCCTTCTATTTCCAGTCCCCACTTTTATAACGTTGGGTAGTTTATTTTCCGGTTTCGTTTTTTAGTTTCTTAGTATGCATTGTGTACATCCGGCGGCGGAAGTCGCTTTCTGTTCAGCCACGCGCTTATTAACAGACAGCGATTTTGATAGAATTTCGGTTCTTGCCTTCAGGGAAGTACCCAGTTTTTATTTTATTTAGTTTTTATGTGTCCTATCTAGCCTTCACTTTCTTTCCTTTCCTGACGAAGGCCTTGTGGCCGTAACGTAGACTATTTTCTTTGTCTTTTGTCCTCGTAAGACGAATCACCTTTTTTCGATTTTTTTTCAAACCCATCCCTTTTTCCAGGGACCATGCCTTCCATCACTGTTTTTTTCTAGACTATTATGTCTTTTTATATGACCGAAAAATTTCAGCTTCCTTATTGCGATGGTATATATAAGTAGGGTATATTCTCAATATTATAAGACAATTACTTTTATGCAGATTGGTTTTGTTTTACCTATCTTATCCCATAATAATATGTTTTATATATCTTGTCCCACTATTATGTTTTATATATTTTATTCCATTACTATATCTTTTACATACCTTATCCCAGTATTATATGTTTGACATATTTTATCATATTATGATATGTTTTACATATCTTATTCTATTATATGTTTCACATATCTTATCCTTTCATAACACTGCTAATGGATGTAGAATTGTACACATATCCTGGCAGTAATATAGACAGAGTTGGAGTGACAGACAATGATATCAAAATAAGAATACAAAAAAGCAAGAGGAGCTTTCAGTGCATTGGGAACCATATGGAGAACTAGAGAAATCAAGTCCAACACGAAAATAAGAATCTTCAACTCAAATGTTAAGTCAGTCCTATTGTATGGCTCTGAGACATGGAGAGCAACAAAAACATCAACCAAAAAGCTACAGACTTTTATCAACGTGTGCTTGTGTAGAATAGAAGGACTGAAATGGTATGACAAAGTCACAAATGTGGAATTGATGACAAGAACCAGACAAGTGCCAGTGGAACAAGAGTTGAGAAGAAGACGCTGGCGATGGATAGACACACATTGAGGAGACCTGTTGATAACATTACAAGGCAGTTCTTGTTCTGGAATCCACAAGGAAAGAGAGGCAGAGGTAGACCAAAAAACACATGGAGAAGAGAACTGGATACAGAGGTGAAAATAATGGGGAAAACATGGAAAGAACTTGAGCGGATGGCACAGGACAGGAAGACTTGGCATGTGTTTGTTGAAGGCCTATGCTCCTCGGGGAGCTAAAGGGTATTAATTGATTGATCCTATTATATGTTTTACATATCTTATCCTATTATGATATGTTTCACATATCTTATTCTTCTTCTTCATTCGTCCTGAAAAGGACGTTGGTTGCATTGTGTCCGTTTACAGCGAAGCTGCGATATTTGCGCCTTTCGGCCGACACATCTGACTTCTGACACGGCATTTTTTGGGACCAGGTTTGCCCTCCCTCTTCGATCCCTACTCTCTCTGCCAGACTGCAGTGATGCAGCCTGTATCCAGGACCACCATTTGGAGGTGGAGTAGGGTCTTGGTCAGCTCTGGTTCGCTGACTCTGACGCAAGCAGTCAAGCTATAAGTCGCTGACTGCATTCATCTCTCTTGATGCGTCTTCAGTCCCATATCTTTTTCTATTATGATATGTTTTACAAGCACATATCTCATCCTATTATTTTTCACATATCTTATCATATTATGTTTCACATATCTTATCCTATTATATGTTTCACATGTCTTATCATACTATGTTTCACATATCTTATCCTATTATATGTTTCACATATCTTATCATATTATGTTTTACATATCTTATCATATAATGTTTTACATATCTTATCATATTATGTTTCACATATCTTATCCTATTATATTTTTTACATATTTTATCAAATTATGTTTTACATATCTTATCATATTATGTTTCACATATCTTATCCTATTATGTTTTACATATCTTATCATATTATGTTTTACATATCTTATCCTATTATGTTTCAATCTTATCCTATTATATGCTTCACATATCTTATCATATTATGTTTCACATATCTTATCCTATTATTTGTTTCACATATATTATCATATTATGTTTTACATATCTTATCATATTATGTTTCACATATCGTATCCTATTATTTTTCACATATCTTATCATATTATATGTTTCACATATCTTATCCTATTATTTTTCACATATCTTATCCTATTATTTTTCACATATCTTATCTATTATGTTTCACATATCTTATCCTATTATATGTTTCACATATCTTATCATATTATGTTTTACATATCTTATCATATAATGTTTTACATATCTTATCATATTATGTTTCACATATCTTATCCTATTATATTTTTTACATATTTTATCAAATTATGTTTTACATATCTTATCATATTATGTTTCACATATCTTATCCTATTATGTTTTACATATCTTATCATATTATGTTTTACATATCTTATCCTATTATGTTTCAATCTTATCCTATTATATGTTTCACATATCATATTATGTTTCACATATCTTATCCTATTATTTGTTTCACATATATTATCATATTATGTTTTACATATCTTATCATATTATGTTTCACATATCGTATCCTATTATTTTTCACATATCTTATCATATTATATGTTTCACATATCTTATCCTATTATTTTTCACATATCTTATCCTATTATTTTTCACATATCTTATCTATTATGTTTCACATATCTTATCTATTATGTTTCACATATCTATTATGTTTCACATATCTTATCCTATTATTTTTCACATATCTTATCATATTATGTTTTACATATCTTATCATATTATGTTTTACATATCTTATCATATTATGTTTCACATATCATATCCTATTATATGTTTCACATATCTTATCATATTATGTTTTACATATCTTATCATATTATGTTTTACATATCTTATCCTACCAACGGGCTGATCACCCGTTTGCCAGTCACTTCGATTACGGAAACAACAGCAAATGGATTGATTTGCCGTTGCCCTAAAGACGCCAATAGGCGTGATGGGAAACAATGGCAAAGAAAACCTATCTGCTGTTGCCCTAAGACGCCACTAGGCGTACTGGCCACTGACTTTTTTGACGGTCGGTGGCTAAGGATGGAAGAAGAAGAAGAATATCTTATCCTATTATATGTTTCACATATCTTATCATATTATGTTTTACATATCTTATCATATTATGTTTTACATATCTTATCATATAATGTTTTACATATCTTATCATATTATGTTTTACATATCTTATCATATTATGTTTTACATATCTTATCATATTATATTTCACATATCTTATCCTATTATGTTTCACATATCTTATCCTATTATATGTTTCACATATCTTATCATATTATGTTTCACATATCTTATCCTATTATATGTTTCACATATCTTATCATATTATGTTTTACATATCTTATTATATTATGTTTCACATATCTTATCCTATTATGTTTCACATATCTTATCTGTTATGTTTCACATATCTATTATGTTTCACATATCTTATCCTATTATTTTTCACATATCTTATCCTATTATATGTTTCACATATCTTATCCTATTATGTTTCACATATCTTATCATATTATGTTTCACATATCTTATCCTATTATATGTTTCACATATCTTATCCTATTATATGTTTCACATATCTTATCCTATTATGTTTCACATATCTTATCCTATTATTTTTCACATATCTTATCCTATTATATGTTTCACATATCTTATCCTATTATGTTTCACATATCTTATCATATTATGTTTCACATATCTTATCCTATTATATGTTTCACATATCTTATCCTATTATATGTTTCACATATCTTATCCTATTATGTTTCACATATCTTATCATATTATGTTTCACATATCTTATCATATTATGTTTCACAAATCTTATCCTATTATATGTTTCACATATCTTATCCTATTATATGTTTCACATATCTTATCCTATTATGTTTCACATATCTTATCCTATTATATGTTTCACAAATCATATCCTATTATGTTTTACATATCTTATCCTATTATATGTTTTACATATCTTATCATATTATGTTTTACATATCTTATCCTATTATATGTTTCACATATCTTATCCTATTATGTTTTACATATCTTATCATATTATGTTTCACATATCTTATCCTGTTATGATATGTTTTACATTATTGTTAATCAAAATTGACTTTATTGCACTCTGAGCAAACCCATAGGTGGTCAGTCTCCTGCAGCAAATGTCAAAGGGTATGAATGCTAATTGTTCCTGTTGCACACTGGTTGTATACATGGCGGATGCGTCCTCTCATACGTCCATCCCTGCTGGTCTTACATTTGATGCCAAATTCCAGCAGTCTTAGCCTTGATGATTCAATGATTGCAGTGTCATCTTCTAATCGATGAACATAAATCACCCTCAGTATTTCTTCCTTATCCATGGCCAATGCACCTTTTTTTTCAGATCCGACGGGCAAGATAGACGAAAGGGAGGAGTACTTACTCTTGTAGGGAATAACGTTCCTGCACACGAAAGGAAAGCCTTCATGGATGGAGCGGAATATCGGCTGCTGCAGATAGGGGTAGACAGGATGGAAATGGAACTCCTGAACTGTTGCTGTCCGAACGGCAGACCCCTGGGTCTCGGCTCTGTACAGGTGCCGGCCACCGACTTTGTGGCAGTTGGAGACTTTGATAGCCACTCCCAGGGCTGGGGCTATGGCCGTCTGGATCGCAGAGGTGAAGAGGTTGAAACTTGGCAAGATGATCGCTCCCTGGTCCTAGTCAGTAATGCCACAGATGCTCCTGCCTTCTACTCCAGGGGATGGCACACGGCCTCAACGCCAGATCTTGCCTTCTCCACACCGGATATGGCTGGATCTGTTAGTAGAGAGGTGGGAGACCAACTGGGGGGAGGCGACCATCGCCCAATCTTTCTTGCTGTCCAGGGTGCAACTCTCGGTGCAGGCCCGGCCATTGCAGGATGGAACTACGGAAGGGCCAACTGGGGTTTATTCAGGCATCGGGTGAACACGCTGCTGTCTACCCTCAAGGTACAGAGCAGAGACATTGGTGAGGTGGTGAAAGACTTCAGCGGATGCATGCTGCAGGCTGCAGGGGAGGCCATTCCCAGGGGATGCCGGCGTAACTACATGCCATGCTGGTCCAGCGCACTCCAAGAGCGTCAGGAAGCTATGGACGGGGCTGGAGGGGACGCGGAGTCTCAGCCTTCACTTGAGACTCACAGCAAATGGAAAAGGGCTGTAGCAGAGTTTCGGAGAGCAAAGCTAGAAGAGGGGCGGAAAGGCTGGAGAGCTAAAACGGCGTCGCTGGACCTTGAGAAGGACGGCAGGAGACTTTGGAGATTGGTCAAGTCTCTAGATGAAGAGCGTTCCTCGCCAGGGCAGACTATCACATTGGATGAAGGTGGCAAACTTTTCAGAGGAGGGCAAGCTGCAGACTTGTTTGCTGGAGGATACAGTTCGGAAAGCAACTTGCCCATTGGCATAGACCATCGGAGAGAGATAGGAAGAGGGATACTGGCGGCCATGGGACAGACAGATACTCCTGCCCCGGTGGGGGAGCCCGTCGCGCTAGGAGAACTGCAGAAGGCTATTTCCAAGCTTGGGTTTCAAAGGTCGCCCGGCCCGGACAGGGTCAGCAACGAGGTGCTGGTGAATCTGAGCTCGGCGGCAAAGACAAAGCTGCTTGAGATGTTCAGCCACAGCTGGTTGAAAGGAACGGTGCCCCAGGTGTGGAGAGAGGCCATCGCAATACCCATGCTGGAGAGAGGGAGATGTAAGACCGAGGCTGCAAGTTACCGGCCAATCGGTCTCACAAGCTGTGTTGGGAAGACTATGGAGCGAATAGTCAACCACAGATTGAAATGGTATTTAGAGTCTGGGCAGATCCTGGTGCCGGAACGGGCTGGATTTAGAGAATGCTGCAGTATAGAAGACCAAGTTACTTACTTGTCTCAGGCAGTGGAGGATGCCTTCCAGGGGAGGAAAGGGGTCCTAGCGATCTGGGTCGACTTCAAGCAGGCCTTTGACAAGGTGTGGAAAGATGGCCTCATTGCAAAACTTGGGAGAAGTGGAGTCCGGGGCGGCATGATGAAGTGGATCCGGTCGTGCTTGCATAACAGGAGAACTAGAGTCACTCTTGACGGTCTGCAGGGCAGAGGAGTGTTGCTCCATCGGGGGGTACCTCAAGGAGGAGTAATTTCCCCGACACTCTTCCTTGTTTGCATCAATGGCCTGGTGGGGGATCTCCCTGCAGGAGTTAGGGCTGCCTTATATGCAGATGACCTGGTGCTCTGGTGCGCTGATGAAGGTGTCACCACAGCAAATTATAGAGTGCAGCGGGCGGCGGACATGCTGGTGTCATGGGCGGAGAGATGGCTTGTCACAATAGACACAGACAGGGCCTCCGCAGCGCTGTTCTCCCTCGCCCCCGGGGACAGGTCAGCTAGCGTACACCTAGGGACAGCCGTGGTCGGGGAAGAGGGCTGCCCCACCTATCTTGGGGTGACATTTGACCAAAGGCTTACATGGAATAGGCATATTGAGGGTGCGGAGGGAGAGGCCTGAAGACGACTAGGCATACTCGGAGAATTGGCAGGTGCCGGCTGGGGAGCAGATGAACGAAATCTAGAGAAGATTTGTAATGGAGTAATAGGACCACACTTAGAGTTTGGCTCAGCAGCGTGGTCATCGGCTGCTAACTCGCATCTGCAGTCTTTGGACAAGGTGCAAAATCAGGCTCTCGGGCTCATTACAGGAGCCATGAAGGCTACACCAATGGCAGAGATGCGGAGGGTTGCTGGATTGCAGACATTGTCCCATGGGGGAGACACGGGGACCATGATCCGGATGGAGAAGTGCAACAGTATGCCAATGCACCCAGTGAAGGCAAGACTAGATGATCTGGCATTGGGACGTCTAAAGCGTAGCAGCTTTGTGCATCGGGGGAAGGGACTTATAAGACAGCATCAGGAGGACCTATCCGTGAGGACAACACCACTGAGGCCCACCCTATACCCTGTACCGTGGGAGCAGGCCAGCAGTGCCCTCCAAATTAATACAACAGTCGGTGGTCTCACGGGTGGATGTGAGTATGGTGATCTGCAGAGGCGAACTGCTGCATTGAGTGTGGTCCAAGAGGGCTATCCCGATCAATCATGGATACATGCCTATACAGATGGATCAGCAACTAATGCTGTTGGGAATGGAGGTGCCGGTATCTTTATCTCATATCCTGACAACCGCTGTGAGACTGGGCACATTCCCACTGGTAAATTCTGTTCCAACTGTACAGCTGAGGTTCAGGCTCTGGAGCAAGCTGCAGGTGTGATTTATAGCACCAACTCTGACTGCCACCAGGTGGTCATCCTCACAGATGCGCTGTCTGTCCTGCGGGCTCTCAAGGGTGGTGGACTCCCGCATCTGAGAAATGAACTAGACAAGGTGGCTGCCAAGGGGAGAACCGTGCTTCAGTGGGTGCCATCTCATTGTGGTGTACCCGGAGGTGAAAAGGCAGATGGACTTGCAGAAAAGGGAGGGGAATGTGAACAGGAAGATAGTGAAGTCACATACTTTGAGAAAAAGAGAGCTATCCAGACTATCAGAAGAGAGCAGGGCCGGCCCAGGGACGACTGTCGCACTCTCGACCGGCGGGGACAGACAACTGTTTTTCGACTCGGGACGGGGCATGGCAGACTGAGTGAACACATGCACAGGCTACGATTGTCTGCTTCACCACTGTGCACATGTGGATTAAACGAACAAACTGCTGAGCATGTTCTACAGGACTGTCCTCTGTGTGACCAGTTAAGAAAGATATACTGGCCCAATGACTCAACACTAAACTCAAAGCTATATGGAGTTAAAGAGGAACTTCAAACAACAGTCGAATTCATCATGAGAACTCGTCTGACGGTGTAATCATCAAAGATGCGATCGCAAGAAGAAGAAGAATATAATGTTTTACATATCTTATCATATTATGTTTCACATATCTTATCCTATTATATTTTTTACATATTTTATCAAATTATGTTTTACATATCTTATCATATTATGTTTCACATATCTTATCCTATTATGTTTTACATATCTTATCATATTATGTTTTACATATCTTATCCTATTATGTTTCAATCTTATCCTATTATATGTTTCACATATCATATTATGTTTCACATATCTTATCCTATTATTTGTTTCACATATATTATCATATTATGTTTTACATATCTTATCATATTATGTTTCACATATCGTATCCTATTATTTTTCACATATCTTATCATATTATATGTTTCACATATCTTATCCTATTATTTTTCACATATCTTATCCTATTATTTTTCACATATCTTATCTATTATGTTTCACATATCTTATCTATTATGTTTCACATATCTATTATGTTTCACATATCTTATCCTATTATTTTTCACATATCTTATCATATTATGTTTTACATATCTTATCATATTATGTTTTACATATCTTATCATATTATGTTTCACATATCATATCCTATTATATGTTTCACATATCTTATCATATTATGTTTTACATATCTTATCATATTATGTTTTACATATCTTATCCTACCAACGGGCTGATCACCCGTTTGCCAGTCACTTCGATTACGGAAACAACAGCAAATGGATTGATTTGCCGTTGCCCTAAAGACGCCAATAGGCGTGATGGGAAACAATGGCAAAGAAAACCTATCTGCTGTTGCCCTAAGACGCCACTAGGCGTACTGGCCACTGACTTTTTTGACGGTCGGTGGCTAAGGATGGAAGAAGAAGAAGAATATCTTATCCTATTATATGTTTCACATATCTTATCATATTATGTTTTACATATCTTATCATATTATGTTTTACATATCTTATCATATAATGTTTTACATATCTTATCATATTATGTTTTACATATCTTATCATATTATGTTTTACATATCTTATCATATTATATTTCACATATCTTATCCTATTATGTTTCACATATCTTATCCTATTATATGTTTCACATATCTTATCATATTATGTTTCACATATCTTATCCTATTATATGTTTCACATATCTTATCATATTATGTTTTACATATCTTATTATATTATGTTTCACATATCTTATCCTATTATGTTTCACATATCTTATCTGTTATGTTTCACATATCTATTATGTTTCACATATCTTATCCTATTATTTTTCACATATCTTATCCTATTATATGTTTCACATATCTTATCCTATTATGTTTCACATATCTTATCATATTATGTTTCACATATCTTATCCTATTATATGTTTCACATATCTTATCCTATTATATGTTTCACATATCTTATCCTATTATGTTTCACATATCTTATCCTATTATTTTTCACATATCTTATCCTATTATATGTTTCACATATCTTATCCTATTATGTTTCACATATCTTATCATATTATGTTTCACATATCTTATCCTATTATATGTTTCACATATCTTATCCTATTATATGTTTCACATATCTTATCCTATTATGTTTCACATATCTTATCATATTATGTTTCACATATCTTATCATATTATGTTTCACATATCTTATCCTATTATATGTTTCACATATCTTATCCTATTATATGTTTCACATATCTTATCCTATTATGTTTCACATATCTTATCCTATTATATGTTTCACAAATCATATCCTATTATGTTTTACATATCTTATCCTATTATATGTTTTACATATCTTATCATATTATGTTTTACATATCTTATCCTATTATATGTTTCACATATCTTATCCTATTATGTTTTACATATCTTATCATATTATGTTTCACATATCTTATCCTGTTATGATATGTTTTACATTATTGTTAATCAAAATTGACTTTATTGCACTCTGAGCAAACCCATAGGTGGTCAGTCTCCTGCAGCAAATGTCAAAGGGTATGAATGCTAATTGTTCCTGTTGCACACTGGTTGTATACATGGCGGATGCGTCCTCTCATACGTCCATCCCTGCTGGTCTTACATTTGATGCCAAATTCCAGCAGTCTTAGCCTTGATGATTCAATGATTGCAGTGTCATCTTCTAATCGATGAACATAAATCACCCTCAGTATTTCTTCCTTATCCATGGCCAATGCACCTTTTATGAGTGCTCTTGAAGCTAGTCTGTCAGCTCTTTCATTGTCACATACCCTGGCATGACCAGGGCAGTAGATCCATATCAGTTCTTGAAGATTCGATGCTTCTATGGAGGTTTTCCATTCATATCGAAGCCAACCATTTTGGACCTTTCAAAGCATGAATTGTGAGTCTGATACAATAAATGTCTTTGTTAATAAAGTCTCAGACATCCATCTTAAGGCTGCAGTAACTGCCTCTACCTCCATTCTCATGCTGAAGGTTGTTATCATGAAAGTCCCGCTATGTTCAGTGACGGTTCTGCCCTTTACTCAGCAGAGAAGCCCCACCCTGATTTATTACCACAGATTACAGACCCATCAGTGTAAACAATGGCACCATCATCCCCAGCATTATCATTTATAAACTGATCAATTTCCAGCTCTATGTTTTACATACCTTATCCTATTATTATATGTTTCACATATCTTATCATATTATATGTTTCACATATCTTATCATATTGTATGTTTTACATATCTTATCCTACTTTTATATATTTCACATACTCCTCCTGTCATGTGCCATCTGCTTAAAGTCCTTCCATGTCTTTCTCATAACGTGTGTACAAGATTGCTTGCTCTTAAGGCACAGAGCAATATGCATCATTTAGATAATTTCCCGAAACGCTGCTGCAATTGTTTCTTAGGTATCAAATGCAAACTTCAGACTTTCATTAAGAAAACTTGTAACATGTTGATATAGTTATTCAGCCATATGACTGTTCACCCTATTCATTTCACTCTTTCATTATTCAGTCTTTCATCTAAAAATGTTTCAAGTCCATATTGTGGTTTTTCAATCCTTCCATCCAATGAACAACATCCATAGAAAACATAAATGGCAAAACTCCAAGCTGAAAAACAGCTAAACAAAATGAAACAACTCAAATTGTTTTTTCAGTTTATTTTATGTAAAAAAACCATCATTGTACACAACAAAAACAAGTTCTGTACTGACCTTTGCTCTTTATTCATTATAAAACAGTTTATATCGGTAACAATTTATATATAAAATTCTACAATTGGTAAAAATGTATATATAAAATATATTAATCTAAAAGTGAATAATATGAAACATTGTGAATGTGGTATCAAAAATACTTATTCAGCTGATAAATAACTCAGAAATATTGCTACAATATTTTCTCCTCCCACAGTATCATATTTATCATACTAAGTCTGCATTGTGAAAGTTAATAGATCTGCTGACCTGTATAGATTATTAATTTATATAATAATAATAATGAATTAATAAACAGGATTGCAATAACAATAGTGTATGTTATGTAATAAAGTCATTCAAAATATTGCACAGCCAGTATTTTTTGAATGAACTAAAATAACACTAGAAAGTAGTTAGATTAATGTTAAATTTAAGTTTACTGTATTATTTAATAGAATGTAACACTTCACATGTTTATGGTGGGGGAGAAGTAGGAACATTCATAATGAACCATGTGGGAGATCATTTTAAAAATGGGACATCACCTTATTAACCACCTTAAAGTCCCATAGGATAGCAATTTTTCCAGGCCCCTAAGCTTACATATTTTTTCAATTCTCGCTCACCCAGTACCTCCCCAGTATCGGGGCCCTGGAACGGAAACCCTTCTGTCCCCCTCCCCCAATCCTATAAGGCTTGCTTCACCAAAAACAAAAAAAACCCCATGAAACTTCACTAATAAATTACATGTATCTTCAACAAATTAAATCCATGAATCACTTAAAATAGTGAGGGGGGAAAAAACTCGCTAAGCACTCATCAAATAAGAAGATAATAAGTGGTAATCTTCAGACTCTGCACTGACCACAACAGACTGAGATACTGTCTATTCAACAAGCTAAAGATAGGACCTAGCAATCAGTATAACTGTGGCACTGATAAAATGACTGCTGAACATCTGCTTCAAAGCTGCCCAACATATGTGGATCAGAAAAAACGCATATGGCCGACACGGAGATTCAAATAACCTCAAACTAACTACTGCTTTCTTTGAAAACATTCAAGTAGACGTCTGAGAGTGTATGAAGAAGAAGAAAGACAAATAAATGAAATGTAAAACCTCTAATAAAATACTTCACACTGACTAGAACAGCCACAAGGATATTCAGTAAACAAATCGGGGAAATCCTCACCAAGTAAATCATACGGTTCTTCCCTAAATTAAACCCCAAAGTACGTACCCGACCTTTGAAAATATAACACTTTTAATAATAATGTTTTAAATGTAAGGATAAGTAAACCTCACATTGATTAGTGCAACCACAAGGAAATTCAGTAAGTAAATCACAGAAATATTCATCAAGTAAGTCGAATGGCTCCTCACTAAATAAACCTCAATCTATATTAGTCAATCTTTGAAAACATAATACATTTTTAGTAATAATGTTTTACTTGTAAGGATAAGAATACTTCACACTCTCTAGTGCAGCCACAGAGAAATTCAGTAGATAAATGACAGAAATCCTCATGAAGTAAGTCCTGTGATTCTTCACAAAATAAACCCCATTGTTTATTATCCAGTCTTTGAAAATATAATACTTTCATTAATAATGTTTTGAGCGTATGGATAATAATATCCATCATCCACAAGACATTTTTACATGCTCTCAATGAACTCGCGGAAATCCTCTAGACTGATGTGGCCCTGTGGGTCTTTGGTGATCTGGCAGACCAGCTGTAATGAAACAAAAAATGTAAAAATATATAACAAACAAGATTAAAAATTGTGTTCTGGTGACTGTTAATGCTAAATCTACAGTAGCACAAAAGGGCAGAGTAATCTTATTTTAATTTGAAACAAAACTGTTTGTTGTTTCGTATAAAATAAGGAAGAAAACCTGTGCCATGAAAACAGTCAAATGTATGCTCACAGACCTGGTTCACAACCTCCAACTTATTTACATTAAAATAAAAGTTGACAGATTGAAATTTCATAAAAAGAAAATACCACAACATTTTTCGTATCTGTAACAATACAAATCACGAAGTTGATTAATACGTGAATTGATTGCTGCATATTTGAAATTACGTGAGCCATGAAATTTCATAACTTGAGCAGCATGAACCTTGAAATTATTTCTTATGAACCTTAAAATTATTTCATGTCTGAAACAATATGAAGCTATAGCAAACAGCTATAATTATGAGACCTGACTACTCACTTTGAAGAACATACTGTACGGACATCTTCTATGCCTTTGTACTACCAATCAATCAATCAAAGGGAATTATGGCTTTTTAAGTCTTTTTTTTTCACTCGCAGTCGCCTTAAGATCTACCAAATAATCCACTGGGATCTACTGGTAGATCGGGATCGACTGGTTGAGGATCCCAGGTCTAGCATCAGAGAAATAGGAGATCAAAGACTCGTACATGGAGAAGAGAACTGGAGACAGTTATGAAAGGAATAAACAAGACACAAAAAGATCTGAAATGGACGATACACGACAGGAAGGCTTTGAGTGTAGGACTGTGCTCCACAGGGGGCTGAAAGGTGATAATGATGATGATGATGATTGAATGATGATGATTGATGATGATGGTGGTGGTGGTGATGATTGATGATGGTGATGATGATTGGTGATGATGATTGATGAAACAAGCCTGCTCAAGAAAGCCAGTCAATTTCTCCTGCAAAACTTCATGGATATCCTTATCATTTAGTGTGTGCTCCTTACAGAGAATATAGCTACCACTGTAGTTGGTTCCATTGTGAGAATCCTGCACCAAACATTCACATGCTCTTGCAGCAGTGGTTTGTGTCACAATTTGTTTTATATAATGAGGCTGCAGGCCCCCCCCCCCCCCCAATGATTATAATGGTCATGAACATAAAATTTAAAAAAAGAAAGAGAGAGAGAGAGGGAAAGAAAGAAAGATATGCCTTACTTCCTGCAGAACATCTTCATCAGTAGGCAGATGAAATTGCTCGCATAAATCTTTGATGTTCTTCATGTCGATGAAACCAGTGCGGTCGCTGTTGTACCTCAGGAACATCTCATCAATTCTGGACTTGTCTGTGATGGCAATCTTCTTCAGCTGAGACTGGACCTGTTTCACTATCAGCTCAAGGTCACCAGGTCTGGAAAAGAAGATGGGGTTGTAATATCTGTCATGATGGTTATGAAGCTTTAGAATGCAGTAGTACGTAAGATGCCCATGTTGCATCTGAAGAGACAAAGAATGCACACTCAGGCAAAAGACAAGTAATACGAGGTTGTGAACGGGGTCAGCAATTTCAATACGTAAAACAAATCGCCACAGAAACCACAACTGAAAGAGCATGTGACTGCTTCGTGCAGGCTTCCTACAATGAGACAATAGTGCAGTAGAGACTCCATGCTCCATAAGGAGTGCAAAGGAAAATGATAATGAATAGATAAGATAGAGCATACCTACATAATCTTAGAGGGAACAGTCCTGCTTATAATGATGATGCCTTTATAGACAGTAATCAAAAAGAGAACGTGTATGAGAAAAGATAATAGTTCATAATCTATGTTCTCTTTATGACAGACACTAGTAGTAGTAGTAGTAGTAGTAGTAGCAGTAGTAATAGTAGTAGTAATAGCCCCCTTTAGTCATAACTGACTATGGGAAAGTGCCCCTGAGATGATAGTCCTCAGCTGTTTTTTTTGCCTAGTATTCCTTTCAGTGTGTTAATTTTTCTTCTGCCCGTTGTGAGAGCTTCTTTTAGCCCAATCTGAGGTAGCACCATAGGGAGCATCACCACTTCATGTAATCAGCAGCTTCATCATCTCAGGTTGCTGGATTTATGTCCACTGCCTTCTCTCTTGAACACGTCTTTGAACCTCAGCTGCGATTGCCTCACTGTTCTTTTGCCGTCTGCCAGTTGTTTGTAGAAAATATCTTTGGGGATGTGACCATCTTCCATGCAGCGGACATGGCAAAGGCAACAAAATCTGTGCTGTCTAAGCAAAGTATACATGCTTTGAAGGCCAGCATGTGACAGCACCTCGACTTTTATCACCTTGTCCTTCCACGAAATACCAAGGATGTGACAGACAACACTAATAATAACATTGAAACCACTGTATGGATCGCTCATATGAATGTGTGCACAACACCTACAATTTTCTGGAATTATCTCTTGCAGCTAAGTCACATAATTAGCACACTGTTTATTGGTCAGTACATCTTTATTCTGGTCAGTCTACCCAGTTGTAAACAGGTACTCGACTCTACTTTTGAGTTAGGGAAGGCAAAGGCAGCTTGTCACCCCACCTATTGAAGCTAAGGTTTAGTATAGTGAAGTCTCTAACACTTCATTCCCCTATGGCAGTATATGCTTTGAGACTACCTTTATATTAAAATTTTTAATCTTTCCAACTTTTTTTCCTTTTCTTTCTTTTTTTAATTGCTCCTTTTGATGCTACTTACTTGTGTTGCTACTCACTTTTGTTGCTATTTACTTTTGTTGCTATTTACTTTTGATGCTACCTACTTTTGTTGCTACTTACTTGTATTGCTACTTACTTTTGTTGCTACTTACTTTTGTTGCTACTTACTTTTGAAGCTACTTACTTGTGATTCTACTTACTTCTATTGCTAAATACTTTTGTTGCTACTTACTTTTGTTGCTACTTACTTTTGGAGCATGGAGCCACCACTAAAGCTGGAAGCCTGCATCAAAGCCTGCATGTGACCTTGCCGTGGTGGTTTCTGTATCAATTAGTGTCACATGATAACGTTACCAACCCCATGCATCGCCTCATATTGGTCACCTCTTACGACAAGATTGAAGTAGGCAGCAGGCCTATGTTTTTTTCTGTCTTCTCAGAGACCACCAGGAACTACACAATATAAGACTGCTTAAATTATTTTCCTTTGCTTCCATTCACGTGGTGGCTATTTTGACCGGGTGATAAACTTTTTCATTTTTCTTTTTATTCATTTTCTCATGTCGCTTTCTTAGATCTCACTGTCTTTCCTGTCCCTGATGAAGGCCTTGTGGCTGCAACATAGGCAATTTTCTTTGTCTTTTCTCCTTGTAAGACTCATTACCTTTTTCTAATTTTTTTTTTTTTACAATCACACCCTTGTTTCCTTTCAGTATAATTGTAATGCATTGATTTACGTAGCTATAAATAGTTAGTTCCATTTAATACAACAACTTTACCATATTGTACAAATATGAAAATTTCCTCATACTCAACATAACTTAAAAATCAAGTTAAAACAATGACATCTCTTTTACTCACCATGACTAAAGAATTTTGCTAAGACAGTGAATATTTACTCACACTCAACTTTAAAAAACAAAGTTAAAACTATGAACATTCCTAGTACTTACCATGACTTTACAATATTGCTAAAACAGTGAATCTCCTTACATTCAACATAACTTTAAAACAAATCTGAAACTATTAACAGCTCCTTGAATCCACTAATAACTTAACAATATTGCTAAAACACTGAATACTTTCTCAAACTCTTTTAAAACAATGTTAATCTTTCTGAACCGTAATCCCGGATTATCAGAAATACCTAAAATGACTCTCCAGATTCCCCAATTATCGGGATTGGACAACACCTATGCCAAAACTGGGGCCCAAACTAAAAATAATCAATCAATCACATTAAACCTAATTAATGAGTGTGGTACATATGTTCTGCAGCTTCTTCTTTTTCGTTCATCCTGAGAAGGACGTTGGTTGCGTTGTGTCCATTTACAGTGCGGCTGCGATATTCGCGCCTTTCGGCCGACACATCCGACTTCAGCACAGCATTTTTGGGACCAGGTTAACCTTCCCTCTTCGATCCCTACTCACTCAGCCAGACTGCAGTGATGCAGCCTGTTTCCAGGACCACCACATGGAGGTGGAGTAGGGTCTTGGTCAGCTCTGGTTCACTGACCCTGACGAAAGAAGTCTAGCTATGGGTCGCCGACTGCATTCCTCACTGTTGACGCGTCTTAGGTCCCATGTTCTGCAGCAAATGACAGCTTTCATTAACAGTGGTCGCCTGTGTTTACAGAAAAATTTGACTATTTTTTTAGCATGAAGTGTGTCTGTTAGGTACCAAGTACTTCAAGTTGGAAAACCCTAGGTCTAGGCTGCTTACAGCTGCTCAGGTAATAGAAAATATATGGTTTTCAGAAGATGATGAACAGAAATTTGATTAAATGTATCCTGAAAGTGACTTAGAATCCAGTGATAACAAAAGTAGATCTGATAGTGATAATGAGCAAGATTTTAGCAACACTGTGTCTGTTGCCTAGGGGTGGGACGCTCTACCAGCTGGTAGTGGATCGATCCACATGCTAGGCTAACTGGCTTAGTAAGGCAATATACTGGTGCTAGATTATAAATACAACTATAACAATATTGCTAAAACAATGAAAATGTCTTCAGACTCAAAATAACTTTAAAACAAAGTAAAAACTATGAATATCTCCTTGCACTCACTACGATTTAACATTATGAAAACAATGAACAATTTCTCCCATCAGCATTATTAACAACAATAACAAAACAATGGGACTTCTACTCGAACAAATTATGACTTTAAAACTGTGTTAAAACCACAAAGTGTAATTCCTTGGGGTTCCCTGAGGAAACAACAAACGAATATGACTACTTCCCCCCCTCAGGCATGTCATAAAAAGTGACTAATGAGGCTGGCAACATCATCATGTAAAACTAATTGCTACAGAAATTACCTCTGTAAGAGCATATAAATCTTTAATGCAGGCTTCCTGCAAGGAACCAGCTAAGAAGAAGAAGAACACCACAGATATCTGCTGTTACTCAACATTATGTACAACACTGTTACAAATATAAATGCCTGAAATTTTTAAAACTATGAATATTTCATTTTGTCAAAATTAAAATTTTGAACTTTGCTATCACCGAGTGTCTGACTGGCAGAGTGGTTATAGCACTTGCCTGTCACTGCAAAGTTACATAAATTCCGAGTTCACAACCTGGAAGTGGCATGCTCCAATCTACCAAGCTGTAAATTGATACCTAACTACTCTTGAGTTAAGGAAGGCAAAGGTAGCAAGGAAGGAAAATGATCACCCTAACCTGAAAAAGCTGGAATTAGTGCAAAAAATTCACAAACACTTCACTCCCCGATGGCAGTATTTGCTATGAGACTATTTTTCCACACGACATCGTAACACTAATACACGTTAAAACGTCAAAAGAACTTATTACACGTTAAAACGCCAAGAGAACTTAATATACGTTAAAACGTCAAAAGAACTTACTGTCTTCGAACTTTCACAAGGCTGCCCTTCATTGCCTCCTGAGACACCTTGTTTTCTTCTATTTTTTGCTTTATAGAATTGTAAGTGTGTTCTGAAAGAACATTGATTTCAAACAATGGATCTAGAGTTTGCTAAAATATAAATAACAGATGTAAAGATAAGCGAAATGGATCTAGAGTTTGCCCTGGCCAAAATTTTAAAAATTAGAAACCTTACTTACTTAGTAGTTCCCCTTCTACCGTGAGGTGTAGAGGTTTGGAAGAGAGAGCGCCAGACTATCCCATCGGCTGTCTTCCTCCTGGCCTGGTTCCATTCTAGTCCTCGGTCCTTCAAAGATTGTCTAACTTTGTCCTCCCAGCGGACTCTGGGTCATCCTGGGGGTCTGGATCCCTGGCTCTTTGTTTCCCATGCTTGTCATGGTAGCCGATCTTCTCCCATTCTGCAGACATGGCCAAACCATCCCAGTTGGGACTGTTCTACCTGGGTCTGCAGGGGGTGGGATTTTAGGCCTTGACGTATCGTCTGGTTGCTGATCATGTCTCTTCTTGTTACTTCAACCACCTTCCTCAGATACCTCATTTCTGAGGTTTGGATCTGGCTTTTGTGGGTTGTAGTCATTGCCCATGACCCGCATCCATATGTCAAGACTGGCACACAGGTGGAGCGGTATACAGCCATCTTCGTTTTCCCACCAACCCATACATGCCACATGCTATGGTTTACCCATAATCTGTACAGGGTGTTTGCATTTTCAGATGTGTACACCCTGTACATAATTTCTGTACAGGTTTTCTAACCCATTCCCCTTATTACTGTGTCTCAGAGTTCTTTTATAAGGTCCTATTTTGAACACAGGATTTCCCAGTCTGTTATTGATAATTAAACACAGAAATAGACTAAATGATGACACCATCACATTATTTTTACAGTGTAAAATAAACTCAGACATTAATTGTTTGGGTTTTAAAATAAGTGAAGACCTGCTTTAAAAGGCAAAGTCTCCGTGCCTCATTTATAATGCAGCCCACTGTAATTGAAAATATTTTGACACGAACTCTTTTGATATGTTTTTTCAGTCTTTGTACAGGTTTTGTGGGTCTTTGTACAGGGTTTTGGATTTTTTGTACAGGCTTTGAGAGACGCGCCTCTGACCTAGCAACCAGGGCAACACCATCAGCAAACGCCAGCTCTGAAATACACACTGTCTCATCTTCCAGTACCCCACTGAATATTTTCCTGCTCTCTCCTCACACGCCTTGATAACATCGTCCACGAGGAGTACGAAAAGACAAGGTGACAGGATATCACCCTGTCTCACACCTGTGGTGGTCCTGAACTCCCCTGACCCATGGTTCGCCGTCCCCACACAATCTCTGCAAGACTTGTAGAAGCTTTGCACAGCATGAATCAGAGGTGCTGGAACGCTGTTCCTTGTCAAACAGTCCCAAAGTTCACTCCAGGGGACCCTGTCGAACGCCTTATCCAGATCTATGAAACAAAGATGGATCTCACTCCCACACTCAAGGGCCCTTTCACTCAGCTGTCTGAGTGTGATGACTAGGTTTTGAGTACTTCGGTTTGCTGGGAATCTGCACTGGACCTCATCCAATATGGCTCAGCTGGCGTCGGAGTCTCTGCTCTAGGATTCTAGAGTAGATTTTACTAGGGACACTGAGAAGGGACATGCCTCTATGGTTTCCACGCCGTCGACTGTCATCCCCTTTGAAAATTGGTGCTACGATAGCAATCTCCCAATCCCCCGGCATGGTCCCATTGCACCACACTGCCCGTAGGACCCTTAAGAGCAATAGGTCGCCTGATGCTCCAATGTACTTAACCATTTCTGGTGTTATATGAGGGGCTTTCAGAAAGTAATGCACCACATCGTTTTTCTCAGCTAATAATGAAGATAGAAGCATGAAATTTTGCACACTTCAAATATGGCATGTGCCAATTGTATGCACCAAATTGCACCGTGGCCAAATAATACGGCTGCCCTAAACCATTGAAATGGAGCGTGTTAGCAACTTGTGTTATAAACAGCGAATTGTGATTGAATTTCTCGTTGCGGAGAAGGAAACTGTTGTGAATATTCACAAGCGTCTATGTGATGTGTATGGAAGTTTTGCAGTCGACAGGAGTACAGTCAGTCGCTGGGTTCAGAGAATCAAAAAGTGGAGATATGGAGCTGCTTGATCCGCCGCGCTGTGGACGTCCTGCCACAGCCACCAACGCAGAAATGTTGAATTGCGCTGAGGGCATTATTCTTACTGATACTACTCAACAATTGGCCTTACAGCTGTCAGTCAGCATTGGTAGTGCAAATGCAGTTATAAAAACTCTCGGATTTTCTAAGGTTTGCGCAAGATGGGTTCCTCGAAGTCTCACAAATGACCACCGATTGCAAAGGAAAGCAATTTCTTCTGAATTGTTGGAGCGTTTCAATGCTGATGGAGAGAACTTTTTGGCTAAGATCGTTACAGGTGACGAAACCTGGGCACATCATTTTGAACCTGAGACAAAAAGACAGTCAATGGAGTGGCATCACCAAGAAGAAAGAAATTCAAGACAATTCCTTCAGCTGGAAAGGTCATGATCACTGTCTTTTGGGACATTGAAGGTGTGATTCTTGTGGACGTTATGCCAAGAGGAGAGACAATCAATTCACAAGCTTACATTAAGACATTGAAAAACACTCAATCAACGTTTTCGCAGAGTTCGGCCGCACAAGAATCCAGCAGACCTGCTTCTCCTTCACGACAATGCGCGCCCTCACACAAGTCTGGCAACAAGGGAAGCAATCACCAAATTGGGTTGGACTGTACTACCCCATCCACCCTATAGTCCCGATTTGGCACCCTCTGATTTTCATCTATTTGGTCCACTTAAAGATGCTCTCCATGGGACAAGGTTTGAAGATGATGAAGGAGTGATTCATGCAGCGAAGAAATGGCTACATGATCAAGACAAAATCTGGTACGGGCTAGGAATACATGCACTTGTTTTGCGCTGGCATAAAGCTGTACAAGTTGATGGGGATTATGTTGAATAATACTGATGTTTACATGACATACCATGTATATTGTGTATAAATTTCATGCTTTTTGAATAAACAGCTCCTGAGAAAAACGATGTGGTGCATTACTTTCTGAATGCCCCTTGTACCATCATGCCCTGCTGCTTTGCCCATCTTGATTTTCTCCAGTGCTGCCTCCAGTTCTTCCATCCCTATGTCATCTTCATCACCATTGGTTTTCTCTTCTGTGCTAGTGGTTATTATTTCTGATGCTTGACCTTGCTCATGATTAAGGAGTTCTGAGAAATATTCTTTCCATCTTTCTATTACTTCCTTCGGGGCAGTAAGCAATTTGCCTTGCTTGTCCTTTATAAATTTGAGAGGGCATTGTTTTTCCTTCCTCATATTCTTTAGGATCTTATAGAACAATTTCTGGTTTTCTTGCGCATCTTTTTCTAGCTTTTCTCCAAATTCTTCCCAGGACTTTTGTTTTGCTGATAGCACCTTGTTCTTTGCTTCTGTTCTGAGAATCACATATTCTCTATATTTCTCTATTTGTCCTGCTGTGTTTTGAGCTCCTAAGTATTGTTTCCATGCCATTTTCTTCTCTCTTATTTTCTCTTTGACTTCCTCTGTCCACCAAGGTGTCCTCTTTCTCTTGTTCCCAAGTCGGACTTCACCACATGCTTCTGCAGCAGCTGTCTTTATGATGTCCTTGAATTTAAGCCACAGGGTTTCCAAGTCATCAGGTTGTTCTTCTGTGTTTCTCACCGCTGTAGCAATAAGCCCATGATATCTGGTCTTAATTTCTGGCTCTCTCAGCTTGTAGGTCTTAATGCAAATTTTTCCCGTTTGTTTACTTGGTTTCTTGCGTGATGTTGGGCAGTTCCTAGGCTGAGCAACTCTTTCAGTTGTTCTTTTGATTGTAAGCAGGTAGTGATCACTTCCAATCTCTGGCCCCCTCCAGACTCTAGCATCCCGGACATATTTGAATGAGCTCCTCCTAACAATGGCATAGTCAATCACTGACTTCTCATTCTTTGTTGGTTCACATCTAGTGTATGCATGTATGCGCTTATGGGGGAACTTTGTGTTTGTAATGATCAGATTCTGCTCACTGCAGAATCTAAGGAGTCGCTTTCCATTGTCACTGAGAGTATCTTCTCCATATCTTCCAATAACTTCACCCCATCTAGCATGGTCATTTCCAACTCTGGCATTGAAATCTCCGAGCATGATAATTTCATCTAGGCAGTCATCCACTGTCCTTTGAAGCAGCTCGAAGAATTCCTCCTTGACCTCTGCTCTCTCATCCTCATTTGGCCCATACACTATGACCAGGTTGACTATGGTTTCTCCTTCTTTTAGTTTTACAACCATAATGTGCTCCGAGACAAAGTTCCATCCCTTGATACTATCTTTTTGGTTTTTGGCCACAATGCAACCCACGCCCCCTTTAGCTCTTTCAGATGTGGGTACACCACTGTAGAGCAGCATGTTGCCATTGAGATCCATGACTCCTTGTCCCTTTTTCTTTGTTTCCGTTATAGCCAGGATTTCTAATTTTGCTTTCCTCATCTCTTCCACCAGCTCCTCTTCTTTCCCATTTATACTTCTTGTGTTCCAAGTTCCATAAGTTGTAATCCGTAGTCCGTTCCAGTTCGTCGCCTTTAGAATCAGTCCGGCTCTCTCTCTTGTATTATTCGTAATCGTGTTTTAAAGCAAACAGGTGATTGGCCTGTTGTGTCTTTGCATGGTGGAGGGGCTGCCTCCTTACGGCCTCCATCCTCCTTTTTCAGCCGGGCTTGGGACCGGCCTAGGCGGAGTTAAATTAGAAACCTACCCACCACAAAAATATTTATGTGTGGTTCTTATATACACACACATTGGGATTCTCGCAGGTGCTAAGGAGTTAATGTACTGTGCTGAGATCCTCCTTGTGTCATCGACGGAGGTTTTCGGAGCACTGATTTATGTAACCGTGGGGGCTGGTTACTGCATCCAAATAATCTTATGTGACTGTTATAACAATCTGTCCAGGTGGTACATATTTCTTCTGAGTTTATTGTCATTGAATTTCCTAGTGATCGTAGGGTTTACTTAAATATCTTGTGGGTGGTAACTGGCGACTGCCAGAGGTGGAGTTACCCAAATGAATGTTGGTTCAAGACCAGGTCCTTACTACTCACGTAAGTTGTCAGTGATCATTTGTATCTTCCTAGTGCTTCCATACATGAGTAAGTAACAGCAATAAGTCATGGAACATGGTTTATTAGTGGACTAAAAGGCAATGTGCATACACGACTCAATAACCTGGCTATCAGCGGCCAGAACGCCTGTGGGTTACATGAATCATAAGGTCTCTGCAAAAGGACATTAACATAACAACATGTCTGCTTGCCCCTGCTAAAAATGTCGATAGGCTTTTGCCTTGGGTCGCAATATACATTTCATAGCAGACTAATCGTTCTAATAGAAAAAATGGTTGTTATACAAACCGGGTGAACACATCCCACAAAACTAGAAAACAGTCTCCTCAAATAACATACTGGTGAAAAACATTGAAACTTTCAGTGGTCAGGCATTTCCTTGACCAAAGGTTAACCACACAACCTTTAAAAACCCGGCCCGCACTAAGGCTGAAACACGTCTACCTCACTTAACAGTGAACCCCGTGACTGAACTGTGTTCTGACCGCGGTGGTAAAAAAATAGCTATCGACGATCTCATTGGTCACGCTCGACCAGTGATGTCTTGTTAGCAACCAATCTTGCTCAAGTTCTTTTACTACTGTTACAAATACAGTTAACGTGTTATCTTACGTTAACTAAAGCCATCCGGTGACATGGAGTTGTCCCTGTGCAATGAAGATAGTCCTTAAAACCAAACCATTCTTTGTGTTCCTAGTGCAGCATGAAATCACCACTACAGCTGGCCTTCCTGAAGGAAGCCTATCCCCAAAACATTAATGTGCTCGTGCAGCTGTGGTTTCTGTAGCAATATGTTTATCATGATGAGGTTGCCAGCCCATGCACAACCTCATACGAGTCACCTTTTACAACCTGCCAGAGGAAGCAGTAGTACTATTCTTTGTGTCTTGTCAGAGTCGTTCCTCTTCTACCATGAAGAAAGTCAATTATAATTTTAAAATGATTTCTTCACTCCTGTCCAACAAATTTATATGAAATAAATGTCAAAATATAAGCTATTAACTGCCATTTTATTACATAAAATGCTTCTTCTTCTTTGATCCTTAGCCGCAGACCGTCAAAGCAGTCAGTGGCCATCACGCCTAGTGGCGTCTTGTAGGGCAACAACAAATTGATTCCACTTTGCTCGGTCGGTGGCCATCCTTCGTACAGTGCCCCAACTCTGGTTCATTCTTTGCATCTCAGCCTCCACAGTCCTCCGCCAGGTTGTTTTTGGTCGGCCTCTTTTTCGTTTTCCTTCAGGGGTCCAAAGCATAGCTGTTCTTGTGATGGCATCGGGGTCTCTTCTGAGGACATGACCAACCCAGTTCCAGCGTCTGCCAGCTATGATGGTGTGCATGTCCTCTTGCTTGCTACGAGTAAGCAGATCTTGGTTAGTGATGGTATTCGGCCAAAAGATTCGGTGAATTTTTCTTAGGCATGTTGTGTGAAAAGAGGACAATTTCGACATTTCCTTCTCTGTAACTCTCCAGCATTCCATACCATAGAGAAGCACAGAAAGCACACAGCTCTGATATAATCTTAATTTTGTGACATAAAATGCAATGTCACTTTAACTTTACAACCCAACATGAGATCTGGTCTGTTCAACATTTGATTACATAACAGGCAGCAGATTTTTGTTGTCTCTTGTAACGTCAGTTTACTGGCCACTTTAGATTTTATTTTATTTTGTTTCTGCAAATAAAAAATTAAAAAATACAACTTATTTATCAAATGGCAGGATTAGCTCCATGTTCTGGCATTTGTTTCATATTGACCTAATAGATATAAGTGAGGGTGAAAAGGTTGTCCCGTAGCAAATACTGCTGTAGGGGAGTGATGAAGTGTTAGGTCCAGCACTGATAGGTAGTGTGACCAGTTCCCTTCCTTGCTGACATTTTCCTCTCCTAACTTAAAGTCAGGCACCCATTTACTGCTGGGTAGACTGGAGCGTGTCGGTACTGTGATTCAAACACGGAACTTTTGTCACAAGAGACCACCACTCTAACCACTCTGTCAATCGGTAAGGAGGCTATTTACATTTAAAAATAAGAAGTGACTCTCCAATGACCCTGTATATGACGGAGGGGGAAAGAAATAAATAATTTTTCATCTAGAACAATATCGGTTTAGCCCTCTCCCAGCCACATTTAAAAGCACTAAACTAAAAAATTTATTTTTTCATCTGATCTGCAAAGAGATATGAATGAATGCAATATGTCTTTGAAGTGAATTTAACATATGGTAAAATGTAATTTAGCTGGAATTTTCCACTGTTCTGTTGATGAAATTGAAGCAAGCAGATCATCCAGCACAGATAAAAGTTACATAAAGGGCTTCACTTATTGAAAATTCCACGTATTCTGAAACCTGATAACAAGATATGATTTTATCTAGGTATATCTTGTGAAATAATGAGGATGATTATATCATTTCTGAGGTATTCCCACCTGATAATTACCATGCATATTCCTACCTGATCATTACCATGCATATCCCTACCTGATCATTACCATGCATATCCCTACCTGATCATTACCATGCATATCCCTACCTGATCATTACCATGCATATCCCACCTGATCATTACCATGCAGCACACAACAAAGGAATGAAGGAAGAACCAAAAAATCACTCGATCGATGGATGGACCCCTTTTGATGATCAGATTGCCTCCTGTTGTATCGCTCTGTATAGAGTTTCCTATCATATCATTTCTGAGGTATCCCCACCTGATCCTTACCATGCAGCACACAACAAATTAATTGCAGGAAGAACCTAAAAATCTTGAGGTAAATATATAGGTAAGGTATTTAATGTGGACCAAATTTTTTACACAGAAAGCTCTACTCCATAAGTATATATGTTCTGTGAGTGGAGGAGAACACATCTTGATTTCAGAAGTGAGACTCTTTCATCCAGCTTGTCATACACTTTGTGACTAACATGTTCTGAAAATAGTGCCAGTGCAACAAGAGATGAGAAGAAGACGCTGGTGGTGGATAAGACACACATTGAAGATACCTGTTGATAGTATTACAAGGCAGTCTTTGTTCTGGAATTCCCAGGGTAAGAAAGGTAGAGAGTGACTGAAGATCACACACAGGGAAGAGAATCAGAGACAGGCATGAAAGAAATGAGGAAGACATGAAAAAACCTTAAGCTGATGGCACAGGACAAGAGGACTTGGCATGTTTGTTGAAGGCCTATGCTCCTTGGGGAGTAAAAGGGTATTGATTTATTGAGTGATGTTTGGGTCTCTACACCAGTGGTTCTCAGCGTGGGCCATGCCATATTTCTAGGGGGGGCCAAAGTAAGATGGAAAAGTACCTTTTTTTTTTGTAGCTAACAGTGACTATCCGGCCACAGAGGTAAATAAGGTTCAGAAGGGGGGGCCCCATGAGCAAAAACAGGTTGAGAACCCCTGCTACACACCATGCAACCCAGGAGCTGTGGAGATCTACTTTAGAAACACTGAGAACTCTAAAAGATGTACCTTGATGAAACCATATAAGGTCTCAGAGCATTTCATAAGTTTCTTGAAGGCCTATTCTCCTTAGGAAGCTGAAGGGTAATGATGATATGCTGAAGATATCTAACCTGGGAAGCGACCTTTGTGATCTTCCATATATTTCAAGACGTAAGAATCGGCATTCGTAATGACGAATCTGTGTCTGAAAACCTCAATAACTGCACCAATGTAGAAGTCTTGTGGCCCATAGTAACTAGGATTGTTCACGGTGGAACCAGGTTTTGCAACACGGGTTCTGTCCAAGAATTTCCCACCAATAATGCCAGAGTTTCTGACTGGAGGTTCATGTATCGTTATCATGTCATCGGCCAGTCGGTAGGAGATGATGAAGCGGCGCTGTCTATCCTCAGGTTTCATGGTATCCTGGGTAAATGTCAATGAGAAAAGAGATTTCAAAGATGAGAATAAGTAATTATAAGAAGGAGACGGGGATGCACTGTGAAAGAAATAGTAGAGCAGGAAGAAAGATCTTAAGGACTTAAGATCATATTGATAATCATCATCATTTTCCTGTTCACTCCCTATGGAGCATAAAACCACCACTTCAGCTGGCCCCCTTGCAGAAAGCCTGCACAAAGTATTCATATGCTCTTGTAGTGTTGGTTTCTGTTGCAATATGTTTTACATGATGATGTTGTCAACCCCATGTACATTCTCACATTAGTTGTCTCTATGTCATACACATGCCTGAAGTAGCAGTAACGCTAGTCTGTCTTTATCTCACAACAGGCCCCTGGGAACTACACAAGGCTCGTGTGATAATAACTCATTTGAAAAGCCTAGGTTATTAACTCTTACTATACGTGAGCTAAAACCACGTTTTTATGCGCTAGTTTTGCTATCGTTACCGCATACCTGTCAACCTCCTGAGACAAAAATCTGTACGCCAGACCAAAAAAATCCTTACAAATACCCAAAAATCCTTACGCAAAAAAATATATTAATAAATTATACGCAATACAGTTTTAAAATGAGAAATGACATATACAAATCTATTAGCATTTGAATTATTGTGATATAAAACATGCTAATAGTCTCATGCTGTTCTTTACATATAAAAAACTTAGTGATCATGATGTACACTATTCTTTCGATGTACAGTGTTTTGTATTATAATCAACACATGCACTTTTAGCCCTTTGCAGAATTGCATTTGTGGGCTTAAAGTCTGCACAGCATGTATCAATGTTAATCTTACACTGTAAAATAGAAGTGAGTGTGTCCGCATTCATGGACCTCCTGCAGTCTGTGTGGATTTTTTTCATCATTGAAAATGATCTTTCGCAGTCAGCATTGCTGTGAGGGAGTATCAGCAGTCGCTGAATGATGACTTTCAAATTAGGGAAGCTGATGGTACCAGTACTAGTTTTCTGGTCAACAACTTCCAGCCAATAGCTACAGAAGCTCTTTTTCTGACCACTATCTGTCAGTAGAGGCACACACACATCAGACAACATACAGTAGTCATCAAACTCATCTTTCAGTGCTTCCTGATCAAGATCTTGGGCAAAAAGCATCTGCCAATCTGCAGATGTTTGGATACCTGAGATTATCTTTAGTGCTTGGATCTAGCACTTTTAAGTCCTTTAGAACATGGTTGTCAAAGGGAAATTTATCAGTAATTTTTTTAACCACTGATGTGTAAAAATTTCTGACATCCTCAAAAAATGAACTCTTTACTCCACTATCAAGCTCCATTTCTTCGATAAATGCTCTGTTCGAGAGGCCAATTGCTAGTATGCTGTCATCATGCTGTACCCCACGATCACTAAATTTGATATGCCTCAAGTCAACAACCTGTTTAACATACTTCATCTCCACAAATTTAACTAAACATTTTCTAAGCAATCTGTCCATTTCCTCCATCATGCCACCAATCTGCGACTCATCTGTTTGAAAGAGTTTATTAAACTCATTTAACAGTGGCAGAATGAAACTCAGAAAATGAAGGGTCAGCTGGGTTAGTGGTGCTTTTAAAAGTTTATGGATGTTTTGGACTCTGCCAGGCTTTTCAACATCATTGTGGCTTTCAAAATAAGATGAGAGAGCTGTATACTGGTTAATAATTCCATACCTGTCAACCTCCTGAGACAAAAATCTGTACGCCGGACCAAAAAAATCCTTACAAACACCCAAAAATCCTTACGCAAAAAATATATTAACTCATTCATTCCAGAGTTGTTTTGCACGCTGTGCCAGACTTTTTTTGTGGGCAGAATTTTATAGAGTGAAGTGTTCATCTTTCAGTCTAAATTTGTTTGTGAATTTTCCTTTGAACATGTACTTATTATATACCAAACTATAGGGAAATGGATAGAGAATTCAAATATATAATGTCTGTGGTAGTAATAACACAAGTATGTTCGGTATAATTTAATCATTTTGCATGTAAAATTGAAAAACGCTAAAAAGTTGACTGTAGAATACGAACTTACCAAAGATAAATTACTGTCGTAGACAATAAAACTTTCTTTTTAGTCTTCAAACGTCAAGTTAATCCATATACAAAGTTAAAAAAAACATGCTTATGGCCAAAATTAGTACATTTAGTGTTATTCGCACCAGTTTTTCCGTGGTTCTTTGTAAGAAAAAAATAAATTATGCAATCGTGCATTACGTAATTTTCAAACAAATAAATAAGAATAACGTCATATAAATACTTTTTTACTCTTGTTTAACTCTTAGTATACGAGCTGCCTTTCATGACTACCATTACAGATTTTGCAATAAATAATTTATTTATAAAGATAACAAAAGTGTTATACATCAAAATGTGAAGAAATGAAACCCCTACATCATGCACATAACTAAATTGATCAGTGGTTTGAAACATGCATTCAGCTATAAATTTTCGCTATTGACGGGGATCGATCATCGGCCTCTCTAGAAGGCCGCTCGTATACTAAGAGTCAATGTTTGAATAGTATCCCTAGCTTTATCTTCTACCAAGAACTAGTGATTAGATGTTACGGTAGGTCTAGTTTTGTTGCTTTTTGATCGGCCAGAATATGACTGCGCCCACTCATCAACTAAATCTAGTGTGTCTAGCTTTTCTGCATATATTCCGTATTTTGACAACAAACTGTGACTACCAAACAATCATCATCAATGTCAGCAATGTTTCAAAGTAGTTTGACACAATTATTTGCTTAGGAGACTTAGAAAATGTAAATATAAAGCGTGACATATTTCTCTAGCAAAAACAACGAAAAACGTAAACACGCGAATCTTTACAAAAATTGTGATAATAACATCAAAACACGCACATGTGCTGATTAACTAAAGTCAAATTAGTTGTTTAAATAGTAGCGGAAGTCATTCTACGAGTTTTAATATATGAACTGCATTAAGCGGACGATTTTTAGGGTTTATTCGTGATAAACTAAAAACCACGCTCTGAGCGTTGCTCTGGCACGGCGTGTTGAATTTTGCAACGCTCAGAGCGTTGGTCTGGAGTCAAAGAGTTAATAAATTATACGCAATACAGTTTTAAAATGAGAAATGACATATACAAATCTATTAGCATTTGAATTATTGTGATATAAAACATGCTAATAGTCTCATGCTGTTCTTTACATATAAAAAAACTTAGTGATCATGAGGTACACAATTCTTTCGATGTACAGTGTTTTGTATTATAATCAACACATGCACTTTTAGCACTTTACAGATTTGCATTTGTGGGCTTAAAGTCTGCACAGCATGTATCAATGTTAATTTTACACTGTAAAATAGAAGTGAGTGTGTCTGCATTCATGGACCTCCTGCAGTCTGTGTGGATTTTTTTCATCATTGAAAAATGATCTTTCGCAGTCAGCATTGCTGTGAGGGAGTGTCAGCAGTCGCTGAAATTGACTCTTGGTTGTTGATCCTAACTTGGATGCATCTACAATGCCAAGAAAGAGTTTAAACCCATTCGACCTGAAACTTACCATGACCTGCAAGCTTTTGGTAGCCTAGACCAGTGATAACAGATTGCCACTTTATTAAAAAATAAAGCAGCGAATCTCGAGCGCTGGAATAAAGTAGGCCTACTCAACGCAAACAAACTTTTTTTTTCTAGTTATGTAGGGCCTACACTGAATATTATGACAATTTATCGGAAATATATTGAAGGGCAAGACATAACTGGAAAGATTAAGACAGCGATTAAATTGCAACAAAGCAAAACAACAGCAATATTTAACCAAGTTATAAGTACTTAGCTTTTTTAAACAAAATGGCGTCGAAGTGTGGAGGCAAGCAAGCGTGGTCATTGATAACAGGTAACTTTAAAAATAAATCATGTCACGCTGAAAACTGAAAGTGTTTGAGTCCGAATTCAAAGTTTTTGCCAAATTGTTGGGTATAAAAGGATTTGATTGGTTGCTGGGAGAGACCTCAGTTTAAAAACAGACACCGAGATTCCCGGAATTAAAAAGATTGGTTAAAAAAAAATTCTGGCTAGAAAATATTTTCTGATTTAAAATTTAAAAAAACTTGGGTTGGAAAATATTTTTAGAATTAAAAAAAAAAAAAAAAAATTTTGGGAGGAGGAGAAAAATCCGTACAATGAGTCTGTACGGCCGTACACTGCTAAAAGTATCAAAAATCCGTACAATGTACGAAAAATTCGTACAGGTTGACAGGTATGTAATTCTATCCACTACCTTCTGCAATGACAGCCAGCGAGTCTGACAATGTTTAAGAATATTCAGGTCATCTGCTTCTGTGAATAGTTGGAACTCCTTATTAGCCTTTCGTCGTTTTGAGCTGTGCTCAAAATGATAGTACATGTCTAACAAAAGGTCTTCTACTGGCACAGTCAACTGTTTGATTCCATCTTGTGCACATAAATTTGCAAGGTGGCAAATGCACCCAATACTAAAAACATAAGGGTTCCTCTGCTTGATCCTAGTAAGTACTGAGTTTGATTTCCCCACCATGACACTGCAGTTGTCACTAGCAAAGCCGATGCAATTTTTCCATGGAATATACAATTTTGTGAACAGATTATCAACATCACTGAATATCGCCTCACTGGTTCACCACTGCATACAGGCATGTCCAACAATCTCGTTCTTGGTCCCAATCCTTCTTCAAAAACTCTCACCATAATAGCTAACCGCTTCTCTGTTTTCTTGTCATTTGATTCATCAACCATTAATGAGAAGGGTGTTTCCCTGCACAGCTTTATCACTGGTTCTGTTGCAGATGGAGCCAGGCAGTTTTTAATGATAAGTGTTGTCTTGGTCCTCTTCGACTGGAACTTTCTGGCAATATCAGTGTCAGTAAACATTACAGGTGCCAAGTCACAAAAACGATCAGCAACAGATGCAGTTAAGTTATGCTGGGCAATGAAACTGGCAAATAAAACTTCAGCCCTTATAATGCCACCCTCTTCCTGCTTTGGCTGAGCAAAAAAGGTCTTAATAGATGCTCCCTTCTTCATTGCAAACATTTGTTCATGCAATTTCGATTTAAAATGTACTTTCAGATCATATAATCCTGAAGCTACTACTTTAATATCTTTGCTGCATAATCTACAAAAAGCATGGGTTGATCCTAACTTGGATGTATCTACAATGCCAGGGAAGAGTTTAACCCATTCGACCTGAAACTTACCATGACCTGCAAGCTTTTGTTTCTTTGAATTAGGCTCAGCCCTCATTCAGTGGATGAAATATTTCAACTAATAATCTTTGTAGACGAAGAGAATGATTAAAAAAATACAACGAACAAAGCAAACGGCTAACAGCAAAAAAAAAAAAAATAAACAAAATTATGAACAGAATATCAAATCTAGGAAGAAAAAACGTACCACCAACAATTTACAAAATTATTATTTACGAGTTGGTAGCCTAGACCAGTGATAACAGATTGCCACTTTATTAAAAAATAAAGCAGCTAATCTCGAGCGCTGGAATAAAGTCGGCGTCTGTGGCCTAATGGATATGATCGCAGTTTCATAATCCAGATATACCAGGTTCGAAACCTGCTGCAGGCGGTTTGGTAGCAGATCGCTTTGTGTGGATTTTTAACAATGGTATAAGCGCCGTACTGTTCAGAAAGCAATGGCAAACTACTGAATGAAAATAATTGCCTAGAAAAATCACAAACAGCCAATAAAAGCTGGGGTTGATTGCCACGTCCTGTAAAGGATAAGCAACTAACATTTTTAACTCAACACAAAGAAACTTTTTTTTTCTAGTTATGTAGGGCCTACACAGAATATTATGACACTTTATCGGAAATATATTGAAGGGCAAGATATCAAATCTAGGAAGAAAAAACGTACCACCAACAATTTACAAAATTATTATTTACGAGTTGGTAGCCTAGACCAGTGATAACAGATTGCCACTTTATTAAAAAATAAAGCAGCGAATCTCGAGAGCTTGCATAAAGTAGGCCTACTCAATGCAAACAAACTTTTTTTTTCTAGTTATGTAGGGCCTACACAGAATATTATGACAATTTATCGGAAATATATTGAGGGGCAAGATGTAGGCCTAACTGGAAAGATTAAGGCAGCGATTAAATTGCAACAAAGCAAAACAACAGCAATATTTAACCAAGTTATAAGTACTTAGCTTTTTTAAACAAAATGGCGTCGTTGATAACAGGTAACTTTAAAAATACGTGATGTCACGCCGAAAACCGAAAGCGTTTGAGGCCGAATTCAAAGTGTTTGCCGAATTCTTGGGTATAAAAGGATTTGATTGGTTGCTGGGAGAGACCTCAGTTTAAAAACGAATGCCGAGATTTCCGGAATTAAAAATAAAAAAAATTGGTTAAAGAAAAAACCTGTGCTAGAAAATATTTTCTGATTTAAAATTTAAAAAAAAAGCTTGGGTTGGAAAATATTTTTAGAATAAAAAAATAAAAGGTTTTTTTTTGGGGGGGGGGGGAGGGCGGAGAAAAATCTGTACAACGAGTCTGTACGGCTGTACACTGCTAAAAGTATCAAAAATCCATACATTGTACGAAAAATTCGTACAGGTTGACAGGTATGTTACCGCCGCGCGCCAGTTGAACTGGCGAGCCGTAAAATTGGTACTAAACCCGCGCCACTTCATGGGGCTTGCCGGATAGTAAGAGTTAAATCTTTATTATTCAAAAAGCATTCAGGTAATATGCCTAAAGAATAAACATGAGAAATACGGAAAATTAATTTGTAAACTAGGGTATCAAGGAGTTTACTATATACAGAAGGGCCCCACTTTCTGGCGTTCTACTAATACAGTGTTTTTTAGTTATATTTATGTTCATTATGTTTGGCGCTTGCTGTGCTCTTTCGGTGTTTTTCAGAACAATGCGCTCAGCAACTAAATCAGAGAATGGCATCGGGCGCTATTTTATTGTCAGTAATTCAGTCTGTTTACAGCAGTGGTGCGCTCAGCGTCTTTCTGTATTCTGGCAATTTTTCAAACTTTAAATATTATATTATATTTAATATTTTTTATTATTATTTACAATGACATCTAAGTGTAGTTGTGATAATAAGTGGAATCGTAATCCTCTTACTTTAAATGCTATATATTCATTTTACTTTTGTATCACTTTTTTAAGGCCTAGCTCTACAGCGCACTTAATATATGATAGTGTTAACATGTTATTATATGCATTTGCAAGTTAACAAAAGGTTATATTCCGCTTTTCGGCAGAGGTCTGGAACCTAACCCACCATATGAGCGGTGCACTACTGTACTTTTTCACATTTCAACCCTGGAGAGAGAAGAGCTTCCTCAGACAATATAAGTTATCAGTTAGGTATCACAAAGCCATAAAGTATAAAATCAATATTATATTTAAAACTGAATGATGCAGAAAGCTACAAATTAATCATGAGGAAAAATCATAAGTAAAAAAAAACGTAAAATAAACAAACAACAGTGGAAAATAAGAAGAAACAGAAATGTACTTTACAAGTTTGAGTAAAAAAACGGAAGCAGAAAAAAAACAGAAAGAATTAATTGTAAAAAACGTATCTATGAGTGACGGAAAGGAATTGGTTTCAAGCAAAGCTCATTATTATTTACACTGAAGAAAAATAAAATTCACTTACTTAGTTATTCCTCTTCTACCCTGGGTTGAAGAGGTTTAACAGAGAGGGTGCCATACTATCCTATCAGCCGTACACAATAAAATTCAACACTTTAAAATGTTTAGTTAGCCACATGACAGCTCAATGTTCTGATTAATAACATTAAAGTTCAGAATTAAATATTTTAGTTAATTAAAAAAAAAAAATCCAGCATTTATAATGTAATAGATGACGAGAAAGTCATCCAGCATTTATAATGTAATAGATGACAAGAAAGTCATCCAGCATTTATAATGTAATAGATGACGAGAAAGTCATCCAGCATTTATAATGTAATAGATGACAAGAAAGTCATCCAGCATTTATAATGTAATAGATGACGAGAAAGTCATCCAGCATTTATAATGTAATAGATGACGAGAAAGTCATCCTCCAAAAACTGACATTTTATTCCTTTTCCTTTCTTCTTCGTCATTAGCCCCACAGACTTGTACATTAATGACTGTAATAAGGCAGTAGTCAGCACAGGTTTCCTGGCATCTCCAAACAGTTTTTCATGGAGAGAAGTGGGTTGTTGCCATATGCCACTCAGCTCACTGCTGTAAGTTGGGCAGGACTGGAGCAGATGTTTGGCTGTCATGAGGCTGGTGCCACAGGAGCAGAGATCTGTTTGACCAATCCTGTATTTGTGATATAGATGGTACCTCAACCTACTGTGACCAGTGCGTTAGCAGAAAATGATGATCTGGTCTCGCCTAGATAGCTGGTGATAGGCATCATCTTTTATGTGACCTGGGTGTCCCATTTCAACTTGTACATGGCTTTTATAGCTGTTTTAGCCATTTCATAAGTCGTCTCTATATTGTTTTGTTGCAGGGCTCCCCCTTCTTTAGCAAGTTTATCTGCCTCTTTGTTGCCAGGAATGTTGCAATGGGCTGGTATCCACTGGACTGTGCACTTGATGAAGCATTTAGCCAGGCTTTCAGGTGTGTTTATCAGATCTTTCAATCCTTTAGCATGGTGGTTCTTCAGGGCTGTTATTACTGAGAGGGCATCTGGAAAGATCCCTATCTGTTTTTCTGCATGTGCTTTGTACTCAATAAGAGTTTCCGCTGCCTGTTCCAGGGCCTCTGCTTCAGCATTGAAGTTATTGAAGTATTTGCCAGTAGCAATTGCCATAGAGTGAATTCTACAGGGTGTCCATAAAAGAATGTACCTATTTTTTTTTTTTTTCACCTACTTGACCAGTATGTGGAGAGACATGTAACAATTACTGTTGCAACTCAAATGCGAAAGTTTCACTTGAAATACCCGCTGTGCGCATGCACACTGTTTTTGCATAATGGCGCCGCCCAAACAACAGAAGGTAGAATTTGCGAAAACGACGTCTGTTATCGCAGTTCAACACAATTTTCGACGACAGTTTGGGGTTGATCCACCTGATAAGAATTCCATTAAGCATTGGTATACGAAATTCCTTAAGGAAGGTTGCCTGTGCAAAGGCATAAGCACCGGTTGCCCGTCATGTTCGGAGGAGGCAGTGGATAGAGTTCGGCAAGCCTTACAACACAGCCCCATGAAGTCGGTTCGAAGGGCGAGTCGTGAGTTGGAAATGCCCCACAGTACAGTATGGAAAGTGTTTAATAAGCGTTTGAGAATGAAGGCTTACAAGCTGCAACTTGTGCAGAAACTCACTGAACCAGACAAAGCACTTCGCACGGCCTTCAGCGAGAACATGCAGAAATTGCTTGAGAATGATGATTTTGGGGAGAGACGCGTTTTCAGTGATGAGGCGACCTTCCACATCAGCGGCAGAGTCAACACACACAACGCACGGATCTGGGGTTCAGAACACCCTCATGCAGTCATTGAGCATAAGAGAGATTCTCCAAAGTTAAACCTCTTTGGTGTCATATCCAGAAGGAAGCTATACGGGCCATTTTTCTTTGCAGAAAAAACTGTTACTGGACTCTCGTACCTGGACATGCTCGACAATTGGATGATGCCCCAACTTGAAGAGGACTCATGGGATTTCATTTTCTAACAAGATGGAGCTCCACCCCACTACCATGGAGCAGTGAGAGGGTACCTCAATGAACATCTCCCACAAAGGTGGATCGGTCGCGGTGGTCCTGACGATGCAGTGTTGCTGAGATGGCCCCCGAGGTCCCCAGACATGACACCATGTGATTTCTTTTTGTGGGGCTTCATCAAGGACAGAGTCTTTGTCCCACCGTTGCCTCGAGATCTGGTGGAGCTGAGAGAGCAGATCATTGGAGCCTTTGCTGCTGTTACAGGAGACATGCTGATTCGAGTGTGGGAAGAAATGGACTATTGACTAGATATCTGTCGCGTCTATTGAGTCTTTGTAAGGTATGCTTAAAAACTTGCAGAGATTATCTTACTTTTGTGATAGAAAGCATCCTCATACCACATCATGGGGATGAGAATAAATTTTTTGAAAAGGGTACAATCTTTTATGGACACCCTGTATTAAGTTTAATGAGGATGCCAGCTCCCCCATTTTCAATTGCACTTTTTGTAGAACCATCAGAGTATATGTGTGTGTGTGTGTCCAGAACCATCAGTATATGTGTGTGTGTGTGTGTCTAGAACCATCAGTATATGTGTGTGTGTGTGTGTGTCTAGAACCATCAGTATATGTATGTGTGTGTGTGTCTAGAACATCAGAGTATATGTGTGTGTGTGTGTCTAGAACCATCAGTATATGCGTGTGTGTGTGTGTGTGTAGAACCATCAGTATATATGTGTGTGTGTGTGTGTCTAGAACCATCAGTATATGTGTGTGTGTGTGTCTAGAACCATCAGTATATGTGTGTGTGTCCAGAGCTTTGCTGGAAAGTTTTGGTCAATATACTTGGTTACTATACACTTTCTTTGTGTTTCTGTCTGAATTCCTTTACTTTCAGTGCCTGGAATATCAGATTTCAGATCAGGAAAGCATCTTCTTTTCCACAGTGGGATAGTTGTGCTTGTTGGTATTTTCTTTGTGATTGAGTTTGCTAGCATGATATCTTTGTTAATTTTTTCTTTTGACTGGACAACAAAATTAGTTCACTTGAACCTGCCTCTTCCTAGCCTGTTTATTCTCTTGCACATGGGGTGTCCTTCGAGTCTTTTACATTTTTCAGCTTGTTGTAAGATTATGTAGTCTTGTCTGTACTCCACTGACTGTAGCCCTGTAATATTTTCCATATGGTTGATTTTCGTGGAATTTAGGGCCCCTGTTATGACACGTGCTTCTTGGTTGTAGAGACTGTTTACTTTATCAAAATGTGACCTAGCTGCCGTCAACCAGGCTGTGTTGCCATATTCCATAACAGGCCTGAATCTGCTTGCATACAGTTTTTTGAGGATGTTTTCATCAGCACCCCATGTGATACCAGCTAATTTGTTCATGATGGCCATGCGCTGTTTAGCTCTAATCTGTGTTTTTGTTATCCGTGTTTTCCATGTCAAGCGGCAGTCCAGTGTGATACCTAGGTATGTCGGCATTTTTTCTTCTCGCACTGCTTGCCCATTAAGTTGAAGTTTTGTTTGCTGTGGTTTGTTTGACAAGGTAAATATACTGTGTGTTGTGTTTTGTTCATTTCAATTTCATTGGATCTTGGGAGTCAAACTTAAAATGACTTATGGTCAATGCATCAAGAAAAAATGTCAAGATGTGTGTGCTATTTGAATCAGTGTTCAATTTAGTTTTGACAGTGCAACGAGGGACTTTTCCTGAAAATTTGGTGGGATTTTTTTCTTTTCACTTGTTATGTTTCACATACAAAATTAGAAGGTTTAATGACATGGAAATTCACAACTATAATTCATTGTAACTGAAACAAAATTCAAAACTTAGAGTAAAACAAAGAACATCAATTATACCTTGCATCCAGGCACCTGGTGAAAAATATAATTTCTTAACTGATAAAGAAGCTAAGGAAAAAATGAAAATATTAGAAAAAAAAAACAAAAAACTAGATTACAATTAATATCAATTTACCTACTGATAATTTAAAAAAAACAAACAAAAAAAACTAGTTTTTAAAGTTGCAATGCAGAAACACCATTCATAAATGACAACTTGAATAATATTTGTTGAAAATAATGATTTTATATTTAAAAATGATTTAACGCAAATTAAATTATAAAAAAAAATTATTTGACACTGGCTAGATCTACCCAGTTTGAATTACTCAATATTTTCCTGACCAATGTGGCTACCTTGGGCTGTGTGTGTGTGATCATGGACTAAAATTAACACAATTTTTTTAATAAAGAAAAAATATCCCGTTCAACCTCTGTTGGGTTATTATTAGGATATATCATCATCATCATCATTCCATTCCCCGTGGAACATAGGGCTGAAAAAGTTGCTCTCCATCGATTTCTATTCTGGGCTGTCCTTTTCAGGTGTGCTCAAGTCATTCCAATTTCCTTAGCCTCCTCTTCCACTGTTCTTCTCCAAGTTCTCCTTGGCCTCCCCACTCTTCTTTTCCCTTGTGGGTTCCAGTCAAGGGCACCTCTGGCTATGCTTGATTGTTCTCTTCTGAGTGTATGTCCTATCCATCCCCACCTTCTTACCTTAATTTCCATTTGCATTGGCTGTTGCCCTTATCTTTACCTTAGCTCTACATTTGTTATTACATCTGGCCATCTTATACGGAGGATCCGTTGGAGACATCTATTTACAAATATCTGTAGTTTGGAGGTGATACTCTTTGAGACATGTCACTGAGCCATACATCAAGACTGACTTTACATTTGAGTTAAAGTCGTTGTATTTAACTGATGTTTATTTATTCATATGTTGTAGATTAACTCAGGGTATCTCCAAATTGACAAATGCATTTTGGAGGATGGAACAATCTGTGCCAGAAACACAAGTGCATTACACTTCAGGTTCTGCACCTTTCAACTGACTTTACATTTGAGTTAAAGATTCTGATTTTGTTCTCTCTGGATATAGCTGAGTGTCAATGTGTATGTATGGTATGTCAACACAAGACAAATACACACACTACCGCTGCCTGTCTGAACTTCACGCAGGACAGGAACAACAAGATTCGTATACGCAAAGGGCTTTACAAACAGTGGTGACACTAATAAAGGCAAGCTCAAATAGCAATTATCCCTTTATTCACTGAGCAATAACTTGGCCAAATGTTGCCAGAATGAGATACAAAATATACATGTGCTACGAATGCAAATAGTACGGTAGATATAAACTATCTGGTCAGCCTCGCAGTCAAGTCTGATCATCACTCAGCATAATGAGTGGCGAGGCGAACTACAGTATAACATTCTTATATAAATATTTTTTTAAATTCATTCATTCATAACCCTCCCCAAGATATGTGAAAACCTACCAACAAATACTGATTTACAGGGGGTATATATTGGATTAATAAAAAAACGAGTATTTTAGTTTATGACTATAATGGAATGTTTAACTGAATTATAACATTAGGAATTATGTTAATGAGCGAAATAAAGTATTTCCTAGTATGATTCCAACCTAATATATACCACGACAATGTTTGTTAGAGTAATTTATACCCAGCCAGTATAGAGCTACTTACAGAGATGGAGCCTGGGTAATATTATAGTGAAATGAAATGTTAATGAATTATATTGGTGTTTTATTTTGTAATGTTTTGAATTAATATTTTTGATTGGTTTGTTAAAA
>JAMPIV010018981.1:0-82531 GCA_024509875.1 Oreohelix idahoensis
TTTGACAGCGAAACCTTCTAAAGCTTTTGTTGGTTTTGGTGAAATCTCTTTCCTGGGTCATCGTGTGGGTCATGGTCTCTTGAAGACAGAAGACCACAATACTTCCAAAATACTGAACATCTCTGTTCCTAAAACGAAGAAACAAGTTAGGAGTCTCTTAGGTTTAATTCAATTTTATGGGAGATTTATTCCAAATTTATCTTCGATCATGGCACCTCTCTTCAACAATGTTGAAGAAAGGTTCGCCTAATCTGGTCCGTTGGTCTGAAGAATGCCAATCTTCACTAGACCAAATCAAGAATATATTTTCTTCTCCTCCCATCTTAAGATTACCTACTCTTGATAGGACTTTTGTTCTTCGGAGTGATGCTTCATCCACTGGGATTGGAGCAGCACTGATGCAAGAATATGCAAATACTCTGCATCCTGTTATGTACATTTCTAGAAAACTAAATGCGGCAGAGAGGAACTATTCGGTTTTAGACCGTGAGTTGTTAGCGATGGTTTGGTCAATTCTAAAGCTACAAAGATTCCTCCTGGGCGCACATTTCATTCTAGAGACTGATCAGAAAGCTCTTACAGCTATTCAGACTAAGAATTTGAAGAGTTCGAGATCCACTCGATATTCTATAGCTCTTCAACCTTTTCACTTCACGGTACGAGCTATCCGTGGTGCGGATAATGTGATGGCTGACATTTTGTCTAGATGCCCACATGACTCCAACTAATACTTCTGTCCTATATTTCCATATATTACAGAGTCATAACACACCTATATTTCTACAATAGATTAGCACATCTGTACTTACTTTATATGTACACACTATCGTGCTTTGTTGTCATCTTCTTCTGTTCGTTTTTTAAGATGATAGAGGAGGACTGAGTAGTTAATATAAGGGCCGTTAGTTTACTAAACAGCCACAATTTTTAATAATGTATTGTACCTTATGAAGCATATTAGTTATTAATTAGCATTATATTGCTTGTACTTTCTCAGAATGTCATTGTTGAGCTGAGGACTTACCTTACTAGTATCAAGCATGACGAGTTCTAGATTGTGTACTTACCCTCGGAATACCAGAGCATATGTCCTGGATCGTCATGTAGTTTAACTTTACTATGTACTTATGTCATTACATGTCAAAGAATGTACTATTTAAATTTTCCTATCAGATTTGTACATCCATTTTTAAAGACAATATTAGAGTATGCTGTTTAATGATGATTATGGTAACTTGCATACGTATATTGTGTTTACATGCTAACGTGATGTGTGTTGGTGACACCTCCCCGATGTGAATATTTTTTGAGACATATTTATTTTTATGTTGAGGTATATCCTCACCAGACACTCTATATTTAGCCTCATGTTAGGCAATTTAATTAATTATCAGCGCATAATTCGTGCGTTTTGAGCCGCTTATCGCATGCTCTTTGATATTTAAAAAAAAAATATGTTCCACATTTTTTTTTTATCGGGAGGAGGTGGTGATATGTTGCGTGATAAATTCTCGCAACATCGTTTTATTACAATATCTATTTTATAACGCAAGGGCAACAACTGCTTGAAATTTATAGTCACTTTTCTCGGTAAGCATTTGTCTTCCCGCGTTGGTATTGAATGCAGTTAAGTTTTGAGCTGTGGTCTTTTTGCGCTGGACTGCGCATGACTGGTCTTGTTTTTTGGTCGATCGGTTTCCGCCCACCACTAGTGGAGTGAGCGATTTGAATGGCGAAAGAGATGCCTCGTTGAAGAGGGGATCTCCGCTATTTTTTGTTCTGTCAGGGATGTGTAGTCCTCTTAATGGATATTTCGTTTATTCGAGATAATACCTCTAGTGTTTCCCACATGTCGGGAGGCGTGATATTTCTGTGTATTTCCTGAAGGCAAGGTAAATTGACTTTTCATTAACTCTATCGATTTTGGGTCGTGAGCGATTTCGATTCATAGCCTGTCTTAGAAAGTCGTCGTCACGAGATGTTTTCCCAGCTCACATGTCGCTGTATTGTACTGCATCGGTTGATGCATGTCCCAAGGACCATTACTTGCTACTTTGTTAAATGAACTAGGTTTGGAAAACCTTATTATCTAGAGGATATTTTTGAGGACATTATTTATACTTCGGCAGACGTGTCTGTCTTGCTGAAGTCAGACTAAGGAGAGTGAACTGATCTCATACATCTGGTTATCTCCTGGCTGTTATAGAAATGGATGGAGTTTTTCACCTGACTACATTTACAGCACTATGAAATATAACATGCATCTGACTCATCATTGTAATGCTGTCTACCGTCTATTGCTGTATTGAATGTTGCTGTGATAATGACTGTTTGATGTGCCTACATATTCGCGTAACCATTTTGTCACTGTGGCGTCCACAATAAATAATGAAGAAAAACGTCAACGGCTGTTACAAGAATCATTGACTTTATACGTCGTGAGTTTACTGACGTCCTATGTGGATTGCCCTGTTATTTTTGTATGAACATTGTTTGACTGAACACATCTGCACACTACACAAAACCAGACATGCGGATACCATCCATCATCATATGGCATCACGCATCATTCTTCTTGATGCTGTCTTATAAGTCTTTTTCCCCGATGCACAAAGCTGCTACGCTTTAGACGTCCGAATGCCAGATCATCTAGTCTTGCCTTCATTGGGTGCATTGGCATACTGTTGTTCTTTTCCATCTGGATCATGGTTTTTGTGTCTCTTCTATGGGACAATGTCTGTAATCCAGCAACCTTCTGCATCTCTGTTATTGGTGTAGTTTTCATGGCTCCTGTAATGAGCCTGAGAGCTTGATTTTGCACCTTGTCCAAAGACTGCAGATGTGAGTTAGCAGCTGATGACCATGCTGCTGAGCTAAACTCTAAGTGTGGTCTTATTTCTCCATTATAAATCTTCTTTAGATTTCGTTCATTTGCTCCCCAGTTGGTACCTGCTAATTTTCTGAGTATGCCTAGTCGTCTTCGGGCCTTTCCTTCTGCATTTTCAATATGCTTATTCCATGTAAGCCTTTGGTCAAATGTCATCCCAAGATAGGTGGGGTAGCTTTCTTCCTTGATCACAGTTGTCCCTAGGTGTATGTTAGCTGATTTGTCCTTGGGGGCGAGGGAGAACAGTGTTGTGGAGGTTTTGTCTGTGTTTATTGTGATAAGCCATTTCTCTGCCCGTGACACTAGCATGTCTGCTGCCCGCTGCATTCTATAATTTGCTGTGGTGACATTTTCATCAGCGCACCAGAGTACTAGGTCATCTGCATATAAGGCAGCTTTCACTCCTGCGGGGAGATCTTTCACCAGGTCATTGATGTAAACAAGGAAGAGTGTTGGGGAAATTACTCCTCCTTGAGGTACCCCCTGATGGAGCAACACTTTTCTGCTCTGCAGACCGTCAAGAGTGACTCTAGTTCTCCTGTTATGCTAGTATGACTGGATCCATTTCATCATGTTGCCTTGGATTCCACTTCTCCTAAGTTTTGCCATGAGGCCATTGTAGCGAGGTGAATATATTGATGATGGAAGATGTAGAGTATCACCCTCAGACACCAGAGATGATGGAGGCGTAGAACTATGGTGTCGTTGGTCTGGTTTGTGTATACGTGTTGTAGGTGTGTAGCTAAACAGTTAGCAGGACAGTCCACACAGGACGTCAAATAAACACACGACGTGGAAGTCAATTAATCTTGTAACAGCTGGTTACGTTTCGAAACATTTATTGAGATGCCACAATAGTTACGATGACATTGACGATCAATCACAAGCAATGTACAGCATATCAATCAGTATAAGGTAAGGTTCCCTCATTAAATGTGCATTCAAATAAGCTGATCTCATGGATCTGATAGCTTCAGCAGATTCAGCTCAAACATCAAAGATATGCGAGTTAATCAACTCTTTTCTGATACTAGTAGATCAGATATGTCTTCTTCTTCGATCCTTAACCACCGACCGTCAAAGCAGTCAGTGGCCATCACGCCTAGTGGCGTCTTGTAGGGCAACAACAAATTGATTCCACTTTGCACGGTCGGTGGCCATCCTTCGTACAGTGCCCCAACTCTGGTTCATTCTTTGCATCTCAGCCTCCACAGTCCTCCGCCAAGTTGTTTTTGGTCGGCCTCTCTTTCGCTTTCCTTCAGGGGTCCAAAGCATAGCTGTTCTTGTGATGGCATCGGGGTCTCTTCTGAGGACATGACCAACCCAGCTCCAGCGTGTGCCAGCTATGATGGTGTGCATGTCCTCTTGCTTGCTACGAGTAAGCAGATCTTGGTTAGTGATGGTATTCGGCCAAAAGATTCGGTGAATTTTTCTTAGGCATGTTGTGTGAAAAGAGGACAATTTTGACATTTCCTTCTCTGTGACTCTCCAGCATTCCGCACCATAGAGAAGCACAGAAAGCACGCAACTCTGGTATAATCTTAATTTTGTGCTTGTGCTGTATTGGGAGGACTTCCAGATGTTATTTAGGCTAAAGAAGGCTGTTCTTGCCTTATTCATTCTGATGTTGATGTCTTTGCCTGCCCCACCGTCTGGTGTTACTATGCTTCCTAGGTATGTGAAGGTATCTGTCTGTACCAGTTGCTGATTCCTTACTGATATGGGCTCAGGGTTGCTCACATTGAGCGTCATGACCTCAGACTTCTTTAAATTGATGTTCAAGCCCACCTGCTGGCTAAATTTATTAAGTCTATCCGTTTTTTCCTGGATGTGTTGATGTGAATGTGCAGCAGTGCAATGTCATCTGCATATTCCAGATCTTCCAATGTTGAAAATGTAGTCCATCTTATTCCTCTTGGACTGCCCTCTGTTGTCTGGCGCATCACCCAGTCTATGACTGTTAAAAATAGAGTGGTTGATAAGGGGCATCCCTGTCGTACTCCTGTCTTCACCTCGAAGGTTAGGTTGCTCTGCCCAACACTACACGTAAAGTTGGCATAGAGGCTTTTTATGATTGACACTATGCAGCTTGGAATTCCATAAGCCCTCAGTATTTTCCATAAACTGTCCCTATGTATGCTGTCAAAAGCCTTTTCAAAATCAACAAAATTTATGTAAAGCTGTCTTTGCCATTCTGAGCACTGCTCTATAATGTTTCTGAGAGTGAATATATGGTCTACACATCTTCTGTTCTTTCTAAATCCTGCTTGTTCTTTCCTCAGTTTGTAGTCTACTGCCCCCGAGATTCTCTGTATAATTATCCTGCCTAGTATTTCGCTGGGAACTGAGAGAAGAGTGACTTCTCTCCAATTATTGCAGTCTGAAAGATCTCCCTTCTTGGGCAATTTGACAATTATTCCCTTGTTCCACTCCGATGGTGTTGTCCCCGCCTTCCACACCTGTGCAAATAGTGGTTCTAATAGTTCTGCTGCTAGCTCAGGGTCTGTCTTAAATAGCTCTGCATTTAAGTTATCATGGCCCGGAGCCCTACCGTTCCCTAACCCCCTAACTGCTGTGATGACCTCCTCCCTTCGTGGAATGTCTGTATCCACATCCAGATCGCTCTCAGCCTCAGGAACATTCAATTGCGTCTCTGGCATTTCCCTGTTCAGAGTCTCCCTGAAGTGCTCCGCCCATCTTGTTTCCTGTCCCTCTGCTGTCTTGATGAGATTTCCCCGCTTATCTCCCACTAATGTAACACTGTTTGCACCCTGTTTTCCGCCGACGAATTTAGTCACTCTGTATACTGTGCCTTGTTCATCTCTCAGTGCTGCCTCCTCCGCCTGTCCCGCAAGATCGTCCTGGAAACTCCCCCTGTCGGCTCGGGTCTGGCGTTCAACCTCCCCGTCCAGCTGATTGCACCGTTCGCCATATAGTTGCTCTAACCTGGGGGACCTCGCCTCTGCCTTCTTTCCCCTCATTTCCCTTCTCATCTTTATGGTGTTCAGTGTTTCTGGTGCCATCCAGTCCCGCCTCCTCCCCTCCCGGAATCCCAAGCATGATTTGCTACCCTCCTTATATATTGTTGAAATGGTGTTAAAATTATGGTCTATATCATCAGTCAATGTCCTTTCCTGGCCCTTGGCAAACCGACATCGTTTCTCAATGTCGGCCGCAAACGCTTTTCCGGCAAGGGGGTCCCTCAATTTGCTGATGTCATACCCTTTCCGTGCAGTCACAGTTGGCCCAGCCCTTCCCAGCCTCACTTTCAGTTCCGCTACCACTAAATGGCGATCGCCTCCAACATCTGCACCTCTTCCCACCTTCACATCCCGCAATGCATGTCTCCATCCACCGTCAACCACGATGTGGTCCATCTGGCCTCCGTCCCGACCATCCGGTGACTCCCATGTCAACCTGTGAATCTCCCTATGTGGGAAAAGTGTTCCTCCAATGACCAGGCCGCCAACGCCACAGAAACCCATTAGCCCATCCCCATTCTCGTTTGCTACTCCGCTGCCGCATTGATCAGATATGTAGGCATGTTTAAATACCAGCCGCACGAGCATGGTGGACTATGAACTCAGTTCACGTTGACCTTCTGTGGACATATTTTATAAGTCTAACCTTCGTAAAGGCGTCTTCGCTGGCATGACGAAGTTCGAGGAACATAATATTAATTGTTCTGTGGGCATGAGTAGCCTGAACCATAGATATATTAGGCATTGAGATATCTGGTGTGCTTCTATTAATAAAGTCTCTCCCCGTCTGACAGTGCGAAACGAGTCGAACAATAATGTCTAACCTCTCAGACTACAGGACAAAATAGGAAGAGCAGTTTTACCTTTATGTTCGAAAAACACCACAATTCCAACCGTCTCCAGACGTTAGAATTACACACATGGGATTAATATGAATAAACTTGCCATCAACATCACAGAAGTTCCTTTCCCATGATGAAAGAATACTCGGGGACACAAGAACATATCTTGCCCCGACCGAATTCTGCCACACACTCAACTGGGCGGAAGCTGGTTCAATCTACAACCAAAAGACAGACATGCGCAGAGAACCATTCCCGTGAGAACAGTTCAGAAAAGTCCGTAGCTATGATCCTATACTGAGAACGACATATAAAATCGAGCCTTATAAGGAAAGCAATAGCAACACTGCAGGTTGCCAACCGTTTCTAAGAAAAGTAGACCTGTACGCTCCTTAAAAGGACATGAACCGAGATCGGTATGACATTATACCGGCAACCTTCGGTCACAAGAAACGATAACTACAAAAATTAAAACAGTAAGTTCATTTCCCGAGTTCTATCCCCTTGCATAAGGAAAAATTAGCGTACACTGTAAGCGTTGCATAATTCATATGCAACATATTACCGCAACCTCCCGATTTAAAAAAAATGAAACTTTTTTTTTTTAAATATCCAAGAGCAAGCTAGAAGCGGCTCAAAACGCACGAATGATGCGCGGATAAATAGACAAACTGCCCAACATGAGGCTAAATCGACACATGGAGTGTCACGTGAGAATATATCTCAACAGAAAAAATATGTCTCAAAAAATATACATATATCGGGGAGGTGCCACCAACACACATCACGCTAGCATGTAAACATAATATATATATATTTATATTATTTATATATATATATATATATATTATATATATATATATATATATATATATATATATATATATATATATATATATGCAAGTGTAATAATAATCATTATCAAATAGCGGTGTCATATTCTAATACCGCTTCAAAATGTGCCTAGTCTCATAGTGGTTGTCAGGATATGAGATAAAGATACCGGCACCTCCATTCCTAACAGCATTAGTTGCTGATCCATCTGTATAGGCATGTATCCATGATTGATCGGGATAGCTTTCTTGGATCATACTCAATGTAGCAGTTCGTTTTTGCAGATCATTATACTCACATCCACTTGTGAGACCACTGACTGTTGTATTAATTTGGAGGGCACTGCTGGCCTGCTCCCATGGTACAGGGTATAGGGTGGGCTTCAGTGGTGTTGTCTTCATGGATAGGTCTTCTTGATGCTGTCTTATAAGTCTTTTCCCCCGATGCACAAAGCTGCTACGCTTTAGACGTCCCAATGCCAGATCATCTAGTCTTGCCTTCATTGGGTGCATTGGCATACTGTTGTACTTTTCCATCTGGATCATGGTTTTTGTGTCTCTTCTATGGGACAATGTCTGTAATCCAGCAACCTTCTGAATCTCTGTTATTGGTGTAGTTTTCATGGCTCCTGTAATGAGCCTGAGAGCTTGATTTTGCACCTTGTCCAAAGACTGCAGATGTGAGTTAGCAGCTGATGACCATGCTGCTGAGCTAAACTCTAAGTGTGGTCTTATTACTCCATTATAAATCTTCTTTAGATTTCGTTCATTTGCTCCCCAGTTGGTACCTGCTAATTTTCTGAGTATGCCTAGTCGTCTTCGGGCCTTTCCTTCTGCATTTTCAATATGCTTATTCCATGTGAGCCTTTGGTCAAATGTCACCCCAAGATAGGTGGGGTAGCTTTCTTCCTTGATCACGGTTGTCCCTAGGTGTATGTTAGCTGATTTGTCCTTGGGGGCGAGGGAGAACAGTGTTGTGGAGGTTTTGTCTGTGTGTATTGTGATAAGCCATTTCTCTGCCCATGACACTAGCATGTCTGCTGCCCGCTGCATTCTATAATTTGCTGTGGTGACATTTTCATCAGCGCACCAGAGTACTAGGTCATCTGCATATAAGGCAGCTTTAACTCCTGCAGGGATATCTTTCATCAGGTCATTGATGTAAACAAGGAAGAGTGTTGGGGAAATTACTCCTCCTTGAGGTACCCCTGATGGAGCAACACTTTTCTGCTCTGCAGACCGTCAAGAGTGACTCTAGTTCTCCTGTTATGCAAGTATGACTGGATCCATTTCATCATGTTGCCTTGGATTCCACTTCTCCTAAGTTTTGCAATGAGGCCATCTTTCCACACCTTGTCAAAGGCCTGCTTGAAGTCGACCCAGATCGTTAGGACCTTTTTCTTCTCCTGGAAGGCATCTTCTATTGCTTGAGACAAGTAAGTAACTTGGTCTTCTATACTGTAGCATTCTCTAAATCCAGCTTGTTCCGGCACCAGGATCTGCTCAGACTCTAAAATACCATTTCAATCTGTGGTTGACTATTCGCTCCATAGTCTTCCCAACACAGCTTGTGAGACTGATTGGCCGGTAACTTGCAGCCTCGGTCTTACATTTCCCTTTCTTTAGTATGGGTATTGTGATGGCTTCTCTCCATACTTGGGGTACCGTTCCTTTCAACCAGCTGTGGTTGAATATCTCAAGCAGTTTTGTCTTTGCTGCTGAGCTCAGATTTACTAGCATTTCGTTGCTGATTTTGTCTGGGCCGGGTGACTTTTGAAACTTAAGCTTGGAAATAGCCTTCTGTAGTTCTCCTAGTGTGATGGGTTCCCTCATTGGGGCAGGAGTATCTGTCTGTCCATGGTTGCCAGTATTTCTTTTCTTATCTCTCTCTGATGGTCTATGTTAATGGGTAAGTTGCTTTCTGAACTGTATCTTCTAGCAAACAAGTCTGCAGCTTGTTTTCCTCTGAAAAGTTTGCCACCTTCATCCAATGTGATGTCTGCCTAGGTGAGGAACGCTCTTCATTTAGAGACTTGACTAATCTCCAAAGTTTCCTGCCGTCTTTCTCAAGGTTCAGCGATGCCGTTTTAGTTCTCCAGCTTTTCCGTTTTTCTTCTAGCTTTGTTCTCTGAAACTCTGCTACAGCCTTTTTCCATTTGTTGTGAGTTTCAAGTGAAGGCTGAGACTCTGCGTCCTTTCTAGCCCTGTCCATAGCTTCCTGACGTTCTTGGAGTGTGCTGGACCAGTATGGTATGTAGTTACGCCGGCATCCTTTGGGAATGGTTTCTTTTGCAGCTTGTAGTATGCATCTGTTGAAGTCTTTTACCACTTCATTAATGTCTCTGTTCTGTACCTTGAGGGTAGACAGCAGCGTGTTCACCTGATGCCTGAATAAACCCCAGTTGGCTTTTTTGTAGTTCCATCTTGTAATGGCTGGGCCTGTACTGAGAGTTGCACTCTGGACAGTAAGAAAGATTGGGCGATGGTCGCTTCCCCTAGTTGGTCTCCTACTTCTCTACTAATAGATCCAGCTATATCTGGTGTGGAGAAGGCAAGATCTGGTGTTGAAGTTGTGTGCCATCCTCTGGAGTAGAAGGTAGGAGTATCTGTGGCATTATTGACTAGGATTAGGGAGTGATCATCTTGCCAAGTTTCAACCTCTTCACCTCTGTGATCAGATGGTTATAGCCCCAGCTCTGGGAGTGGCTATTAAAGTCTCCAACTGCTATAAAGTTGGTGGCTGGTACCTGTATAGAGCTGAGACTCAGGGGTTTGTTGTTCGGACAGTAATAGTTCAGGAGTTCTATTTCCATCTTGTCTACCTTTATCTGCAACAGCTGATATTCTGCTCCATTCATGTAGGTTTTCCTTTTGTGTGCATGAATGTTATTCCTTACAAGAGTAAGTACTCCTCCTTTTCGTCTATCTTGTCTGTCGGATCTGAAGCATTGATATCCCCTTATTTTAAAGGTTTGATCTGCTTTCAAGTGAGTCTCTTGGATACAGCAAACACTGACTTGCTTCTCATACAAGATGTTTTCCAGCTCTGTCTTTTTGCTGTATCCAGCCTGCTTGCTGTTCACTCCCTCTGCATTCCAGGGCATCATGACAAGTGGCACTCTGGGTTTCTCTTTTTCTGTTTTGTTTTGGTCAGTAGTTCTCCTCCGCCGTCTGCTGACTCCACAAGACGGTCTAGAGGGGTCCTCCAGTAGCTGAGGGTGGGCTCTGTCGAGGCTCAGAGCCCGGTACTGCACCTGCCTGGTGGAGCTCCACAGGTCGAGCACCAGTACGAGATTTATTTGACGGTGTACTCTCCATAGAAAAAAAAGCGAGTTGCATGATACTGTGGTTTCCGGTGCGCCTTCTGGCCCAGTATCTACGACTTTAGCACCTGTTCAACGGGAGAGTGGGCTCATCCCTAATCTGTTTATGTTCCCGGTAGTAGACTATTCGCAAGCAGCCTGGGGGTGTCACTGCTCTGCGCGGACCTTGTTTACCGAGGCGGCGTCCGAGCTCGTATGGTGAAAATATGGTTTCATTATCTTCAAAATAGATCTGTCTTTCCCGTGGCTTTTCTGCCATCCTGCAACTTTGAGTTAGGGAGTTCTGAGCTCCAGTCTCTTTCCCAAGCATTTTATCCTGGCCTGGCACGCATACAGAGGACCCCACTTCTGGTTCTAAGTTAGCAGTTGGGGATAGGTGGGGTGGCACACTGTGCATTCCCCGTCATCCAGGGGGGCTCTCCAACTATGCAGAGCTTGCACAATGCTGTGCTCTGGTTCTGGGCTCTCCCAAGGAATCTTCACGTCCTGCACAGAGCCACTTCCAGATATCTACCACCTGCCATCCCTCCACTGTAGAATCTCCTGCATGCGGCTATCCAGTCAAGAGCCAGTATTAAGTCTGGTGCCCATGTGATCCCCCAAGCCTAGTGTGAAATGCTGGGTTCTCAACATGCTGCAACACAGGGGGGGATTGTGATGCTCAGCCATCTCTCTCAACTCTGCACCGATAAGTGACATCGGGGACTTAACTGTGCCTCAGTACTGGGAGGCTCCGTTTCCGGGTACACCACACACAGCCAATTGAGGAACGGTCGTCGTGGGCGATCTAAGGGAGTAAACTGTAGCACTGATGTTGTTGACAGTGTACAGTGAAGATAGTCATTAAAACCAAACCGAAAGTTAATTGTTGAAACGTCTCCTTTATGTTCATATGTCAGTTAGTCTCAATAGAGTAGTCATGTAAAGATATGATGGTAAATTAATAGTTTTACTTAACAACTTCAAAATAAAGCAGAAACATTTGTGTATAAATGAGCAACATCAACCTGGAATGGATTATGTTAAATCAGGGAAGTCACTGTCATGAATATGAATTAAGAGAAGGTTAAGTTTAATGATATTTTGTAAGATTTTTCAATCTGTACAAGTTATGTATTGTTAAAAGATGAGTGACTTAAAGGCTTTTGTTTCGTTTCCTTACTTTGCCTAAGAAATTCAAGAAATATTCTTTTTTGTACATAAAGTGACTTTTTTCTGTGACATTTTCCAGCCAAAATTGTAACTTTCTTTCTATGACTACTTTTCCCGCATCTCTCTTTTATCAATCGCTGGGAAGATATTCGCCAGAATCATTCTAAATCGCCTTACGGCTCATCTTGACAAAGGTCTTTTACCTGAAAGTCAGTGTGGATTCCGGAAAGAATGTGGAACCACCGATATGGTGTTCGCTGCAAGACAGCTACAAGAAAAATGCCAAGAACAGCACTGTGACCTGTATACAGCTTTCATCGACTTGACAAAGGCGTTCGACACGGTCAGTAGAGAGGGTCTATGGAAGATCATGGCAAAATACGGCTGCCCAAAGTAGTGCAGCAACTGCATGATGGAATGCAGGCTAGAGTTCAGGAAAACGGTGAGCTGTCGGAGCCTTTCCCCGTCTCAAACGGAGTTAAACAAGGGTGTGTACTTGCACCGACTCTGTTCAGTATCATGTTTTCTGCTATGCTGACTGATACTTTCAGAGACAGGGACACAGGAATCAACATCAGATATCGTATTGATGGAAAATTGTTTAACCTTAGGAGGCTTCAAGCAAAAACCAAGGTCAAATCACACACCATCAGAGATCTTCTGTTTGCTGACGATTGTGCCCTTAGTGCTGGCTCAGAGGCTGATCTGCAGCACAGCGTGGATAGATTCTCTGAAGCCTGTGCCAACTTTGGGCTTACCATCAACACGGAGAAAACAGAAATCATGTACCAACCAGCTCCTGGCACAGTTTATACTGAGCCAATCATCAAGGTAAATGGTGAGAAACTGAATGTTGTGAACAGATTCACATACCTTGGTAGCACACTTTCCCAGAACATCGTCATTGATGATGAGGTAAACACCAGGATCTCCAAAGCCAGCAGCACATTTGGAACACTATACACCAACATTTGGCATCAAAGGGGCATTAGTCTACATACAAAGCTGAAGGTGTACAGAGCTGCGGTGCTTCCAGTGCTGCTTTATACAGGTGCCACGTAAAGAAGCTAAACCACTTCCATACAGTCTGTCTCAGGAAGATAATGAACATCAAATGGCAAGACAAGATCCCGGATACCGCCGTTCTTGACAGAGCTGGTATCCCTAGCATCCATACTATTCTGATGCAGTCACAGATTTGCTGGGTAGGTCATGTAGTCCGCATGCCAGACCAGTGACTGCCAAAGATACTCTTTTATGGTGAGATGCAGAAGGGTAAACGCTCCCATGGTGGCCAAAAGAAGCGCTTCAAAGACACGTTAAAGACGTCATTGAAAACCTTTGACATAAACCCAGACATATGGGAAGCTGCTGCGCAAGACCGAACTGCTTGGCGCTCATCTTTTCGTAAAGGTGCAGCGGCATGCGAATCATCCAGAAGAGCAGCAGCGGAGACAAGTTAGAAAAGACCATGAAATAAAACCTTCACATGAAGCAAACATTCCCTGCCCACACTGTCCAAGATCTTTCAAGGCCCGCATCGGGCTCATCAGTCACCTTCGTACCCATAGAGTAATCTAACATATTCCTAATAATTGGATGAACAGAGTGGTCTTCATCACCCGTGATGGACGAAAAACACACTTTTCCCGCAACTTTATTTCTGCTCACCTAATACATGTAGCATTCAAAAGGTTGTATGACTGGCTCCACAAACTATGTCAGCAATTCAAAAGTGTTGTAATCCAATGGATCCCATTTCACTGTAAGATCACTGACAATGAAGAGACTGACTGGCAAAGGAAGGTCAAAATCTAGCTGAGCCTGATGCAAGCAGAACCTTTGAGTAGGCAAAGATTTTTATCAGGAATCAAATACAGACACAAATGGGTTGTAAAGCATCCAGGTCACACACAAGATGATGCATACTATCATCTCAACAGAAGAGAACAAGTATTAATCTTCAGACTCTGCACTGTTCACAATGAATTGAGATACCATCTTTTCAACAAAGTAAAGATAGGAACTACTGATCAGTGTAAGTATGGCATTGACTGCTGAACATCTGCTTCAAAGTTGTCCAACATTTGCAGAACAGAGAAAGTGCATATGGCTGACACCAGTACCATTCATGGAAAAGCTCTACAGAGATTCAAATAGCCTCAAGCTGATTACTGTTTTTTGTTTGACAACATTCAAGCAGACGTCTGAGAGTGTACTAATAAAAAGAAGAAGATATCAGAATGTTTCAGGCACTTCTGCTGAGAAAATAAAGAAGTAGAAGACTAAACAACAGAAAAACAACAGACGTGATAGGCTTACCATCAATTGAACTCAGGACCTTCTGAACGACACCACTGCCTAGCTATGGTAGCAAATTGTTGCTATCCTCTTCTTATTTGTGAAGTTATATCAGACATGTATAGTGCCTTTCTTGAAAATCATATTGTATCATCTGCGTTAACACGCACTCTTCATCAATCTCTAGGACATATTGCTATACAGAGCATCCCAAACTCACGTGTCTGCTGCCATTGTTCTTAGATATTTAGAACTGTGTTTGATGACAATCACAAAGTTAAAGAGAAACCTTTATTGACTTGACATCCTAGAACTCTGAAAAGAAGGGCATCATAAGGAATATGCTGAGTGCCGGATAAATTGTGCTGTCCTCAGGAGATGAGACACAAAATGCACACCAAGTGAAAGAGTGGCTGTAATGATCAAAAGGCACTCACATTACTGGAAGTGATTGGACCGGCAATAATATCAGCAATTTTCAAATTTACCGAAAAGAAAACAAAGATATGCATTATCTACTGTTATACACCAACAAGTCACAAAGAATTTTACACATGACTTCAAATATCATAGAATAAACAAGAAGATAAGACATCATGGGTGTACTATATGGGAAGCTAGGAACAGGCAGAAACTGTTGTGAAAACCATGAAAAAACACAGTCTTGGGACAAAGAACAAAAATTAATACCTACATAAACTTCTTTGCTTCAAATCAACTTGCTATAGGAGGAAGTAGTGTCACATTAGAAGAGTGGTTACAGCACTTACTCTCACTATAGGAGGAAGTAGTGTCACATTAGAAGAGTGGTTACTTTGCTTACTCTCACTATAGGAGGAAGTAGTGTCACATTAGAAGAGTGGTTACTTTGCTTACTCTCACTATAGGAGGAAGTAGTGTCACATTAGAAGAGTGGTTGCAGCCCTTGCCTTTCATGTCAACTATCCTATGTTCCAGATCAAAACCATGAATGGTTCTTACTCTCACTATAGGAGAAAGTAGAGTGCCACATTAACGTAAAGGATCCCGTTACACACCCATTGAGGCATATTGGGAATATGGTGTTAGGCACACTAGGGGTGATGTGGTTAGCATCACGCCGGCCGCCTTAACCTTCCAAGAGTTGTTCTGGTACCCAATTCATGAGGCTTGGTTGAACCCAGGGCCATATGCGGTCTAAAAATCCCACCTCAACTGGGAATCGAACCATAGACCACCGAGCTAGGAAGCCAGTGCACTAAACACTGCACTTCTGCAGCTCCAGATTGCTTACTCTCTCTTTAGGAGGAAGCAGAGTTTTACTTTAGAAGAGTGGTTACAGCACTTAATCTCACTACAGAAGAAAGTAGTGTCACATTAGAACAGTTGTTACACTGCTTACTCTCACTGGAAGAGGAAGTAGTGTCACATTAGAACAGTTGTTACAGCGCTTGCCTTTTGTGTCAACTATCCTAGGTTCCAGATCAAAACCATGTATTGTCACGGTGTAGCATATCCAGATCTAAATGGGTACCTAATTCTGCTCTTAAATTAGGGCAGGCAAAGTTAGCTAGGAAGAGAACTAGACACCCTACATACTGTATAAAGCTGAACACTTGTAGTCAAGTCTTTAGCTCTGTGACCAAACACTTGTAGTCAAGTCTTTAGCTCTGTGACCAAACACTTGTAGTCAAGTCTTTAGCTCTGTGACCAAACACTTGTAGTCAAGTCTTTAGCTCTGTGACCAAACACTTGTAGTCAAGTCTTTAGCTCTGTGACCAAACACTTGTAGTCAAGCCTTTAGCTCTGTGACCAAACACTTGTAGTCAAGTCTTTAGCTCTGTGACCAAACACTTGTAGTAAAGTCTTTAGCTCTGTGACCAAACACTTGTAGTCAAGTCTTTAGCTCTGTGACCAAACACTTGTAGTAAAGTCTTTAGCTCTGTGACCAAACACTTGTAGTAAAGTCTTTAGCTCTGTGACCAAACACTTGTAGTAAAGTCTTTAGCTCTGTGACCAAACACTTGTAGTAAAGTCTTTAGCTCTGTGACCAAACACTTGTAGTCAAGTCTTTAGCTCTGTGACCAAACACTTGTAGTAAAGTCTTTAGTTATGTGACCAAACACTTGTAGTAAAGTCTTTAGCTCTGTGACCAAACACTTGTAGTAAAGCCTTTAGCTCTGTGACCAAACACTTGTAGTAAAGTCTTTAGCTCTGTGACCAAACACTTGTAGTCAAGTCTTTAGCTCTGTGACCAAACACTTGTAGTAAAGTCTTTAGCTCTGTGACCAAACACTTGTCACTGTAGCTCTGTGACCAAACAATTGTCACTGTAGCTCTGTGACCAAACACTTGTAGTAAAGTCTTTAGCTCTGTGACCAAACACTTGTCACTGTAGCTCTGTGACCAAACAATTGTCACTGAAGCTCTGTGACCAAACACTTGTCGTAAAATCTTTAGCTCTGTGACCAAACATTTGTCACTGTAGCTCTGTGACCAAACAATTGTCACTTTAGTTCTGTAATCAAACAATTGTCACTTTAGCTCTGTGACGTAACAATTGTCACTGTAGCTCTGTGACCAAACAATTGTCTCTTTAGGTCTGTGACCAAACAAATGTCACTTTAGCTCTGTAATAAAACAATTGTCACTGTAGCTCCATGACCAAACAATTGTCACTTTAGCTCTGTGACCAAACAATTGTAGTAAAGTCTTTAGCTCTGTGACCAAACAATTGTCACTGTATCTCTGTGACCAAACAATTGTCACTGTAGCTCTGTGACCAAACACTTGTAGTAAAGGCTTTAGCTCTGTGACCAAACAATTGTCACTGTAGCTCTGTGACCAAACAATGGTCACTGTAGCTCTGTGACCAAACAATTGTCTATGTAGCTCTGTGATCAAACAACTGTAGTAAAGTCTTTAGCTCTGTGACCAAACAATTGTCACTGTAGCTCTGTGACCAAATAATAGTCACTGTAGCTCTGTGACCCAATACTTGTAGTAAATTCTTTAGCTCTGTGATCAAGCAATTGTCACTGTAGCTCTGTGACCAAACATTTTTCACTATAGCTCTGTGACCAAACAATTGTTGCTTTAGCTCTGTGACCAAACAATTGTCACTAGCTCTGTGACCAAACAATTGTCACTTTAGCTCTGTGACCAAACAATTGTCACTGTAGCTCTGTGACCAAACAATTGTCACTGTAGCTCTGTGACCACACAATTGTTACTGTAGCTCTGTGACCAAACAATTGTCACTGTAGCTCTGTGACCAAACAATTATCACTGTAGCTCTGTGACCAAACAAATGTCACTGTAGCTCTGTGACCAAACAATTGTCACTGTAGCTCTGTGACCAAACAAATGTCTTTGTAGCTCTGTGACCAAGCAATTGTCACTGTAGCTTGGTGACCAAACAATTGTCACTGTAGCTCTGTGACCAAACAATTGTCATTGTAGCTCTGTGACCAAACAATTGTCACTGTAGCTCTGTGACCAAACAATTGTCACTGTAGCTCTGTGACCAAACAATTGTCACTATAGCTCTGTGACCAAACAATTGTCACTTTAGCTCTGTGACCAAACAATTGTCACTGTAGCTCTGTGACCAAACAATTGTCACTGTAGCTCTGTGACCAAACAATTGTCATTGTAGCTCTGTGACCAAACAATTGTCACTGTAGCTCTGTGACCAAACAATTGTCACTGTAGCTCTGTGACCAAACAATTGTCACTATAGCTCTGTGACCAAACAATTGTCACTTTAGCTCTGTGACCAAACAATTGTCACTGTAGCTCTGTGACCAAACAATTGTCACTGTAGCTCTGTGACCAAACAATTGTCACTGTAGCTCTGTGACCAAACAATTGTCACTGCAGCTCTGTGACCAAACAATTGTCACTGTAGCTCTGTGACCAAACAATTGTCACTGTTACATTTTCATGTGCCATCCTTTAATTTTTTTATGTACTCTTCCCTTTTCTCACCTCTTACAGTATTTGTTGTTTTCACTTCATAGTTCAAGGTTTCTGATCATGTCTGGGGCCTAATTGACCATCCCTTAAAAATTGTTTTGATCGCTGACTTTCGTTGGAAACCATACTGAGTGTAGATTGAAGTGTCTGGGTATGATGATTTAACACACTTCTGACTAGACAGTAAGTGCACATATTAAGCATAGCAGTGAAATGGCCACCTGAATCTATCGTTTATCGCTAGCTCTGCCGTTTGTTATGTCCTACTTCTTGTCTGGGGAGATAGAAGAAAGCCCATGGTTGCCTGATAAGTTAAAGTGTACATATGCCGTGCCATAATACATGTGATTAGTGTCAGTCTGAGGACAGATTAAGGCACGGACAATAAGGACGTTTCAGCTCAGATTTGCTGTAATTGATAATTCCGATAAAATGGCAATCTTGACTGATGTTATCAGTAAAAGATCTAAGAAGTAGTGAGTTAGTAAACAGGACAAAAACCAACAGAAGAGGCAAAACCTTATACGGGAGTGAATTTTGAAAATTCACATCTTATGAGTCACGCAGGAATTCATAGATGACGTACAGAGAACATTAGTTTATGAAGAATATTCTAGATAAACAAGAGTAGTGGAGGATAGACCCCTTCCAAAATCAGCAAGCTAGTACCGTAATCATTGGTTTGGCATTTGAGATGCAAATATGGGCTGCTCTTGATTTGATTTCTGGCCCCAAAGCAAGATAGGCAGGTACCCGAAAATTGTCGTTATATCGGGGATTATGACTTTCTGATGAAAAGGTTTGGTTTGTCTGGAGCTCAAAGAACATATCCATCTTTAGTGTCACCAGAAAAAAAGGAAATAAAGGCATCCAGCGAGCATAAAACTTGTAAACCAAGAAGTTAGGCCATATTGATAGGAGATTACAATAGATATATGAAATATAAGAAAGAGAATAAAAAACAAGTGGCACGTTACAATAATTCTGTATATACACCAATATTAGAGATTGAATATGTAGCTCCTCCTTACCTTCATATTTCATTAGGCATTGTCTTGAAACACCAGACTTCTAGACCAGGTAGCCAATACAACAGACATCAAGATGTTTTAGAATCCACAAGAGATACACGTCAACTATTAATTAAGAACTTGAAGAGATTTTTTATTCTGACTGGAAACAGGCAGAAGAATTAGTAGCTAAAATTGTGTGGATACTGAGGAGACAGATAGTTTTAAAGAATAATTTGAAAATGCACAAGATACGCAGGCCAAAATTTAATTTCAAGATCTGTGTGGTAGGTCTGGTCCAGTTGGCTCTCACTTGGACAAGGTACAAGCCAAACACAAAATCATACCACAGTCTTATCATAGCAAATCATTTATAGGGAATTACTGCCACTGATGTCTCACATCAGAAGTTTATAAAGATCTTACTAGAACAATCATTAGTGATACTGCATCTTATTATAAAGACATACCACGCCCAGGGCTAGGGGTAAACATAAAAACTATATGAAGCAATTTGTGGGTGTCCGTTTACATTTTTTCTTTCTCTCGTGCATTTTCCATTTATTTCTTCATTTTTTTCGCACCTCATCATCGCACCTCAGATTTGTTAACCTTGTTGCATACTGAAAGTTTTATTTTACAGCTAATTGACTATCTTGAGGATTAATTGTAATCACTTAAGTGGTCGAGCCAGATTGAATGCAGACGGTAAACATAGAAAGTAACGGTTGACTTTGACGTAACTCATTTCTGGCCCAGACAGAGTAAGGCAAGTGACCACCTGTGTTCACGGTTTGTTGATGACACCTTGCAGAAGGGACAACAAATGCCAGATTGCCTGTCTGAGAAACCCGTCTGTGGTCCTTGAACGTCAGGGATTATTCGCCTGTCAGAAGAATTTGAATACGAGTGATAATTACCTAGATGGGGTGGAGTAATCGGAAGATATGGAGAAGATACTCTCAATGACAATGGAAAGCGACTCCTTAGATTCTGCAGTGAGCAGAATCTGATCATTACAAACACAAAGTTCCCCCATAAGCGCATACATGCATAACCTAGATGTGAACCAACAAAAATGAGAAGTCAGTGATCGACTATGCCATTGTTAGGAGGAGCTCATTCAAATATGTCCGGGATCCTAGAGTCTGGAGGGGGCCAGAGATTGGAAGTGATCACTACCTGCTTACAATCAAGAGAACAACTGAAAGAGTTGCACAGCCTAGGAACTGCCCAACATCATGCAAGAAACAAAGTAAACGAAAGGGAGAAATGAGCATTAAGAACTACAAGCTGAGAGAGCCAGAAATTAAGACCAGATATCAGGGGCTTATAGCTACAGCAGTGAGAAACACAGAAGAACAACCTGATGACTTGGAAACCCTCTGGCTTAAAATCAAGGACATCATAAAGACAGCTGCTGCAGAAGCATGTGGTGAAGTTCCTACAGGCAGCATGATGCATCAAGGCCATACCAAAGGATTGGGAGATTGCCATCATAACACCGATTTTCAAAGAGGGTGACAATCGACAATGTGGAAACAACAGAGGCATATCCCTTCTCAGTGTCCCTGGTAAAATCTACTCTAGAATCCTAGAGCAGAGACTCCGATGCCTAGCTGAGCCACAATTGGATGAAGTCCAGTGCGGATTCCGAGCAAACCGAAGTACTCAAGACCTAATCTTCACACTCAGGCAGCTGAGTGAAAAGGCCCTTGAGTACAAGAGTGAGATCCATCTTTGTTTCATAGATCTGGAAAAGGCGTTTGACAGGGTCCCCTGGAGCAAACTTTGGGAATGTTTGGCAAGGAAGAACATTCCAGCACCTCTGATTCATGCTATACAGAGCTTCTACAAGTCTTGCAGAAATTATGTGAGGACAGCAAACTATAAGTCAGAAGAGTTCAGGACCACCACTGGTGTAAGACAAGGTGATATCTTGTCACCTTGTCTTTTCATACTCCTCATGGACGATGTCATCAAGGCATGTAAGGAGAGAACAAGAAAGTATTTAGTGGGGTACTGGAAGATGAGACAGGTCTGTATTTCAGAGCTAGCATTTGCTGATGATGTTGTCCTGATTGCTAAATCAGAGACACATCTCCAATCCAATCTGCAAGTCTGGAAGGAAGAGCTGGAGAAGAGAGGGATGGTCATAAGCAGCTCTAAAACAAAATCCATGGTGATATCACGAGAGGAAAGAAGACATCAGATTAAGTTGGGAGAACAGGTCCTGGAGCAGGTCGACCACTTTAAATATCTCGGAGCTATTATAGACCGAAAGGGAGGCATCAAAGAAGAGTTGGCCACTCGAAAAGCAGCGGCTGGGAGACTTTTTCAGGCCATAAATCGAGGATTCCTCAACAAGAAAGAGGTTTGTAAGAAAACGAAGATGGCTGTATACCGCTCCACCAATGTCCCAGTCTTGACATATGGATGCGAGTCATGGGCAATGACTACAACGCACAAAAGCCAGATCCAAACCTCAGAAATGAGGTATCTGAGGAAGGTGGTTGAAGTAACAAGAAGAGACATGGTCCGCAACCAGACGATACGTCAAGGCCTAAAATGCCACCCGCTGCAGACCCAAGTAGAACAGTCCCAACTAAGATGGTTTGGCCATGTCTGCAGAATGGGAGAAGATCGGCTACCACGACAAGCATGGGAAACAAAGAGCCAGAGATCCAGACCCCCGGGACGACCGAGAGTCCGCTGGGAGGACAACAATAGACAATCTTTGAAGGATCGAGGACTGGAATGGAACCAGGCCAGGAAGAAGACAGCTGATAGAATAGTCTGGCGCTCTCTCTTCCAAACCTATACACCTCACGGTAGAAGGTGAACGACTAAATAAGTAAAGGGATAATTACTTTATCACTTTTGTCCATGATAGGAAACTCTTTACAGAGCGATACAACAGGAAGCAATCTGATCATCAGAAGTAGTCCCCCCATCCAACAAGTGGTTCGGCCCAATTACTCCTTCACACTCTAAGGGGGCGGGCCCACTTGGGTCATGACTCCCAAGCATCTCAGCTTCCTGTTGTCTTGTATAGAAAATGAACCCATTTCACTTATGGTAGCAACTTTTAAATCCACAACGCCAGCCGTGGGGGCAATTGTGAAAGTAACAAAGAGAAGACAAATTATTCCGTTCGTTCCGTTGCCCTTCACAACTAAGGACACACACTGAGACACTAGCGCGCAGCCGATGAGCCTTAGCCCCTGCGCGCTGCAAGCCACTGAAATTCTGTACCTGACACTCCCTATAGTATACATCGCCTGTTGCCCCAGAGTCGCAGCCCTTTCACTAGTACACCAAAAAAAAACTCAGCGTTGTGGACAGAAAAATTTTGGTGTTTTTACCAGACATTATCTGTGTAATTATTGCAGATAAAACATGTCTGAGAGACCTTATGTGCAGGATAATCAATTAGAGATGAGATCACAGATGTGTTGGCAAGTCTATATAATAAAAACATAAGTAATTATGCCATATTTAGAAGATAGGTCACAAGTTAAATTTTAAAAGTTTAATTTTAAACACGCTGGGGAGGGGGGGGGGGGGGGAGGGGGGGAAAAATTAGTCCCCTGACCCACCTAGTTCTAATGCAGGATTGGCCCAGTTGAGAGCATAAAAAAACATTAGCTCTATTTGGAAAGTTTGTCGGAAACATCATGTGGGAGCTTGGAGCGGGAAACGAAATATAATTTAGCCGATTTGGAGACTAATTTGCAAAGTCAAAGCAGCAGCTCCCAGGAGCCAGAGAAGAATCAGAAGAGAATTCCAAATTAAAGGACATGACCGAAGTATTTAGGCATCTTTGAAACTTAAAAGAAAACCAATATTTTCTAAATATCAAGACTGTAAACCGAAGAATCAGAGCATCCGTTATAAGAGGGATTCTAAACGTACCCACCAACCAAGTGTTCAAAGCATCTAATCAACGTTGCTGTGTCCATTCATCTGTGCCAGGAAAGTGGAGATCCCAAATTTTGGGTGTGTTGTAATAGACCAGTTCGTAGTAAGAGTCCATGCCAATTTTTTGTGATTCAAGAGCTGGGGTTCGACACCAACCACCTACATTGGACGAGTTATGAAGATACTTACCTTGACATAAGGAGTGAAGTCTCTCTGGAAATTTCTAGAGAAGTGCCCTCATCCCAAAAGAATTGACGAAACAACAGCTGCAGTACTCAAGTTAAAAGCTACGTGCTTATTAAAAGGAAACAGCAAAAGACTTTAACATTCCCTTATCAAATCTCCAGGAAGACACTTTTAAACTAAATTTCACCCATCATTCATTTTTATTTTAACCTGTTAAAGAATAATTGATCATTAAAACGTAGTAAGTATGAATAACAGAGAAAATCAATATTCGATTATTTACAGGCATGCAATTCATCCATAACTGTGGAACAGGTGTTGAGAATAGATAGATCTAGAGAATTGCAAAATATAGTAAAACATTATATAACAAGAACTTTAATTAATGTATAAGGATCAATGATGGTATGAGGAAAAGGAGTAGGGTTGTCTGATGGGGTGCTTGTATGGCTAATGACAGATGATTGATGGATTTGATGCAATTAATGACACCCCCGAGCTGTTTCATCCCTTGTCACCTTGTTAACACCAAGGCAGTTATGAGAGACTTCATTTTATTTTTTTACTTATTTTTTATTTTCAATTATTCGTATTTTTTTGTTTTTTTTTAAATTATTTGTTTGTTTCTTGGAAAAAGTAGGTGATACCCAAAAACGTTGATACAAATTTAATTTTGTGTTCTCTATTTGGGCTGAATGGAAAAGGGGGCGGGGGGGGAGAAGGTACTATATTTGGGTATTGGAAATCAGACTTTATTTTCTTGAATTAGTACACCATATGTCCTAATTAAAACGAATCACGGGTTGAAGGAGATACTTAATTTTAAAAAAAAATGAAATGCTTTTCGATTTTGTGCATACCATTAGCAAAATTCTTACAACTAGTTTTTTCGATTACCTTAAGCATCCGACCATTCTGAGCCAACAGAAAAAAAAGATAGTGTTTTTTATTCGTTAAGTAAACATGCCTGTGTGGATCGATTGTTCCAACATTGCGAGCATTTTTCACAATTGCATGGAAATTGCGTTTACCTTCATCTTTTGGAAAATTGTCTAAATTATCTGTAAGTGTTGACTGACAAGGCCCTACTTCAGGAAGAGCACGAATTGGATGTGGTGTTACACATGTTTGACACAATTGATGTGGATCATTTACTGACTCCTTATATGTGACAGCAATAGTGCAGAGTCTTACTCGGTCATTCTTGTCATCTGTATGACAGCCAGAATACTTAAGTATTGGACTGTACTTCCACTACTTGTGTAACTTCGGCATCTCGGATGTCCTAACCAATTCCTAGATTTATTTTAAAACAACAAAAAGACTAATTACCTAGTTCCAAAAGGTTCTGGTCATGTAAAACGACATAAAATCTTACCGAAGACTATAATGGAAGGACGAGTGAAAGGTAAACATGCAAGAGGACGACACACAGTAGCGTAATTACAATGTAAGTGGTCCCGTGCACAAACTAAGTAATGGGCTTGATAGGCTAAACAATATATGTTCGACAAATCTGTATCAATAATTTAACTACGCTCTACATCTTCATCATCGTCATTATAATTGCCTCTCGTTTCTCCAAGTATCATTCCCAAGCAAAAAAATTGGGTTTTGCCCAAACACAAATTTCCAACCCAGTGCTTTTTGTATTTGTTTTGGAAAAAAAAATGTTACGTTCATATGCATAAATGCACGAGGTATTTGAAAGGAAATACATCTTGTACAGAAATGTGCCAAATCATACTGTTTCATGCTATCCACTCCAAACTGACATGTCTATATATCAGAAATATGACATCAAGAGTTGGACAGGAAAGAGTCTCTCACAGTGCACCATCAAGACAAGAGGCGGAAGATGTTGGAGAGATCTTTATTGAGTTAGAGAAGGCAAAGGCAGAGAGGAAATGGAACCGGTCATCACATCTGACAAAGTTGGATGCAGTATAGGTAAGTCTCTAACACTTCACTCTCGCACGGCACTATTTGCTACGCGACTACCTTTTGTGATTTCCGGCCTCATATTTTCAAGCAGTGATTTTGATGGAAAGTCATAAAGGCCTATAGCAGATATGTATTTTGGTACTTTATGGCCAATGATGCAAACAACCTATTCGCATTTTTATGACGTTGTCACTTTTTTTGGTCTGTTTTATTTTCATAATATTTACAATTACACGTGACAAAAAAAAGACTTTCAATATTTCAGGATTAAAAATATCTTACATACAACGACTCTTGAAACATGCATTTAGAGATGCAACTGAAGGAATATGCCTTCACATTAGGTCAGATGGCCGTCTGTTTAATCTTTCAAGGCTGAAGGCAAAAACAAAAATCAGAAGGGTCACTATAAGAGACTTGTTGTTCGCTGATGATGCTGCAGTCGTCACTAAAAGCCAACAGGAGCTTCAGAACTTGATGAATCGCTTCACTAAAGCATGCAAGGATTTTGGCCTCACAATAAGTCTAAAGAAAACGAATGTGTTGAGTCAGGATGCGGGTGCTGCACCAGTTATCACTATCGATAACTATGAATTGGCAGTGGTGCATCACTTCACATACCTAGGATCTACCATCAATGACAAACTCTCACTGTATACAGAAATCGACAGCCGCATTGGCAAAGCTGCAGCTACCTTTGCCCGCCTCACATCGCGTGTTTGGGGAATCTCCAAACTCACAATGAAGACCAAAGCTGCGGTATATAATGCCTGATTCACCAGCACACTCCTATATGGCAGCGAGACCTGGACGACCTATGCTAAGCAAGAAAGAAGGCTCAATACCTTCCATTTACGGTGTCTACGCCGCATCCTCGGCATCTCGTGGAAAGATAAAGTGACTAATTGTTGCGCAAGATTGTCGCAACGTATCTTTGTACTTTATATTTTTCTTATGCAAAGGGAAATGACTCGTGTAATTGTATGTCACTTTTACTTACAACAGTTTTGGTTTCTTGTTGGCGTTCGGTTGCCGATAAGTTTGTTGGAGCGATTTTAAGTCATAACCATGTATGGAAGCGCTCAGGGCTTCTTTTCCTGGAAACACGTGGCAACCTGCAATGTTTCGGGGCTCTTACCTTTTAAGGTCCGAAATCTGTACGATTGTTCTTAGAAGGTTCTTCGTTTCGTAAATTAGCTGAACTGTACTCGAATCGTGTGCTTCTGCGCATGTCCTAGTTTCGTGTCATTGTTTGATCGGAGTTTCCGCCCAGCACTCTGTAGCAGATTCGTTTGTGAAGCAAGACGCATTTTTGCCAGCGTCTTTGCTTATGTTATTTAGGAAAGAGTCCTCGTCATATTGTTGTTCCTTTTGAGATGATATATCTCTGTTGTGATTCTAAGTGCCGGGAGGCCTGTGAGTTATGTGGTTTATTTCCTGAAGCAAAGGTAATTACTTTTTGAATAACATTTTCGCCATCTTTTGATGTTGACATTTTTCGTAGCCTGCTTGTCGTAGAGTCTACGCTGTGAGAAGTTTTCTCAGCTCACGAATCACGTTCGCTGCTATGCATCGGTTGATGCATGTCCTAAGGACTAGTTACTTGTTGAACTCTGCTGCTTGTTCGAGATTTGATATCTTTGGTAACTAAAGGAACTTTGAGGTTTTTTTTGATGACGTCAGAAGACATGCCTGTCTTGCTGAAGTCAAGTAAAGGAGAGTGGATTTAATCTCCTATTTAATACATTTCGGCTATTATGGAAAGGGAGGAAGTTTTCTGCCTGACTACATTTACGGCTGATTATGATGTCATAACATGCATATCGTTTCACCATTATCATGATGCTGTCTGATGTTCCTTGTTGTACTGACTACGTCAGTGAAATTATGACTGTTGTACCATACCTGTGATGTTTCTGCATAATGATGTCCCTGCACCTTGTCATTGTGGCGTACCCAATATATATATTACCAAAACATCACTGCTGTTAAAAGCCTTATTGACTTTACACGTTATGATCTGATGTGACGTCCATGTATGATACTGTAGCTATCTGACTCTATCCTTACGTCACACACTTAAACCAGACCAAAGACACCATATCACTCTGCCTCATCATCCCTGGTGTCTGAGGGTGATACACCACGCTTCTAGTGCCAGCATTATCATACCTTTGGCAAGAAGATGAGAAATAACACCCTCAACATTTGTGTGGCAAATGTAAAATCATCCACGGGACATATACACGCAACACTAATGTCAAGGTGTTGTCACGTGCTGGCCTTCAAAGTATGTATACACTGCTTAGACAGCGCAGACTTCGCTGGCTTGGCCATGTTCGCCGCATGGAAGATGGTCGCATCCCAAAAGATATCTTCTATGGACAATTAGCAGATGGCAAAAGAACAGTTGGGCGACCACAGCTGAGGTTCAAAGATGTGTGCAAGAGAGATATGAGGGCACTGGACATGGATCCAGCAACATGGGAGGATGAAGCTGCTGATCGCACTAAGTGGCGATGCTATTTACGGCCGCAACTCAGATTGGGCGAAAAGAGGCTCACACAACAAGCAGAGGAGGGGAGAAAACGTCGACAGGAGCACAAGGAAAATAAGCAGCTGAGGGCTGTCACCTCAGGGGCGCATTCCCATAGTCAGTTATGACTGAAGGGGCTATTATCATTATTATTATAATTACATACAACGAATGTGCCCATAAGGGGCAATAATTCAGAGTTACTATTTCCTATGACCATGTTTGTCAGACAAGTTCTGTTCTTCAGTGTCTTTCTCACCTTTAGCTCAAGAGCAGAGTCTGGGCTAATCATTTACCGCTAGGTATACGTACGAGTGTCGCTATCTGGTTTTAACATCGGCAACTATGCATTGAGAAGCAAGCGCTGTAACCATTTTACCAACTCGACTGTTTACATTTGTAGGCGGATAAACGAAAGATACGCACCTCATTTTGTATCTTTCCCTCATTAAGTCTGAGAAAGACACCATTTATACTTCAAAAGGAACCGCCCTCCAGACCTTTATGACGATGACGAAATGTGAAGACACAACACAAATAAAACAGGAACTAGATTATGAGGTATAGTACTGGTAGAGTTTAAACAAAGGCCACCATATTGGCCAAGTGGATATTGACTCAACAGCCGTGTCGCTTCAATAGTAATTAGGCCTAAAAAAAAAGAAGCCTATAACGCTAAACTTAACACAACCATTGTTTTGATTATTTTTTTCCAAATGAAACAAAAAAGACTCATGCATTATCCTTAACTGATTCAGTTCATCATGTGGCCTATTCTCTCCAGAACATTGTCTCCATTACAGCAGCTCTGAACGCATCACGATTTTGGGCAAATCGACCTGCATTATCCAAAGACATGTTCAGACTATCTGTGATGTCCTGGATCCACCGTTGTCTGGATTGTCCCCTTCCCCTTTTTCCAGGGACAATGCCTTCCATTACTTATTTTTCCAGACTTTATGTCTTGTTATATGACTGACATATTTCAGCTTCCTTATTGCGATGGAATTTAGGAGCCAATTTTCCTCTACATTTAGTGAGTGCAGTACTTCTCTGTTGGTCTTTTTTTCTATCCAGGGTATTCTCAGCATCCTTCTGTAGTATTTCATTTTGAATTATTTTTTTTTTTTAAATATTAATGAAGAAAAATGTCCCGTTCAACCTCTGATGGGTTATAATTAGGATATATATTGTTTTTAATTCCAAATAATATGAACAACTTCCGATATGAAAAAGTGGCATCACATTTGTCAAATCATTGTAAATAGGGACAATCACAAATGTGCTTATACGTTAAATTAAAGAAAAAAAAATCAAGAAGACACTTTGAAGAAGAATAACTTTAAAGTGGAAGGGTGTTAAGGCCTGGTGGTTCCAGTTAAATAACTGACCTTAACAGATATTTAATTGACTTTCATCTGTTAAAAGTTGAATGCATTGTAAGAACAGCATCAGACCTTCACATTCCCAGCCACTAAATATTAACATTTGTTCGTGTTAAATATTGTTTGACTATATTATGCAGTTCCCTTGGTCTGTCTATTCTTAACACCTCTTCTATATTTATAGGTAAGTTGGATGCTTGCAAATAATCTAATATTGGTATTCTCATTTGTTCATACCTCTTACATTTTAACAAGAAATGTTCTATATTATTGTCTTGAAGACATCCTGCGCAGTAGGGTTCTTCTTTTCTGAAATAGCCTTCTCTCAGCTGTAGCCTGAGAAGTTTCCTATTACTGGGAATTTTCACTTCCCTAGATATCTGACATTTTCTTGTTGGAGCCTTGAACATCTTATATGCATGTCTTCCTTTCAGATTTTTATCCCACTCTGCTTTCCATTCATCTGTTATTAAATCTTTAATTAAGCTCTTAATCTCCGATTTACTCGTCCCTACATTTATTAGATTTTTATCAGATCTGCCTTTCTTGGCTTCTTTATCTGCCTTTTCATTTCCTTCTATGCCATCATGTGAAGGTGTCCAAGCAATTAAGACTGAACATCCTCTGGAATATAAGTATGTAGTAGCCAGAAATATCTCCTCTGCTTTATCAGGTCTACTACATTCTCGTAAGTTTCTAAGTGCTTTAATTGTTGAAAGAGAGTCAGTTACAACTGTTAGATTTTTTTTTTTGGGGGGGGGAGGGGGGGGGGGGGGTGGGGGGTTATTATAGAATATTTCTAGTGCTTTTAGTATTGCCACCATCTCTGCAGTGAAAATGGATGTATTTTCCATGATGCTATATTCTTTTGCCATTTTCCATATTGGAATATATATTCCTATCCCCAATTTGCCACCCTCTCCCTTAGATCCATCTGTGTACACAGTAATGCTGTCTTTTGATATTTGTTGTATGTATTTATTGGCTGTGTTTTTAATATTTTCTATATTATTTGTTTTTGTAAGTATTTCTGCTTGGTGGTAGTCCATGTCTGGTTTCTTGATCTCCCAGGGCGGAATCACTGGCTTGTATTCACAACTGTTATTAATTGATGTAATTAATGTACCCAGATGGAAAATATCCTCCATACACTTCTATCCTGTAGGGTATCTAGTGGTACTCATTGGATTGGCCTGAGTTATTAGTTGGCATCTGGTAAAAGCTGTATGTGCTGGGTGAGACTTATCTAACATAACTCTGTTCATGTAATTTAGTCTTACCTCCTTTCACCATAATTCTAATGGTAGAATTCCTAAAGCCACCTCTATAGCTCCCATTGATGTTGATCTGACTGCACCTGCTATTGTACATAAAGCCTGATGCTGAATTCTGTCTAATTTAATCTTGTTACTGTGTGCAGCAGAGTTATATATTATACTTCCATAATCTATTTTTCCTCTAATAAAAGATTTATAAAAAGTGAGCATTGTCTTAGTGCTTGCACCCCATCCATTACCTTTCAAATATCTTAATAAGTTAGTCAATCCTCTGCAAGACTCCACTAGTTTATCTATGTGTTTATTCCAGTTCAGCTGTTGGTCAAATATCATTCCAAGATATCGAGTGGTTTGTATTGTATTAATGTTTTGCCCGTGGATATTTATGTCTATAATTTTATTTTTAACAACCCTACCTTTACTGAAGATCATTCCCAATGTTTTACTTGTATTCAGCTGAAAACCCCATTTTGTCATCCATTTACATACTTTTTTATTTGCTTCTGTAGATCCTTATATAATTTTGGCAGATGTCTCCCAGTCCTCCATATAGCAATATCATCTTCAAACTGTGACAATTTATTTGTTATATCATTAAATTCCTCACCTAAATCATTTACCATTATTGTAAAAACGAAAGGAGACATTACTGATCTTTGGGGTATTCCATTTTGTTGTTCATACAGTTCTGATCTATCATTGTTTACCTGAACAGTGAAATATCTATCTTGCAGAAAATTTTCTAAATAATTATATATTTTACTGGTTACTCCTATCTTCTTCATTTTGAAGAGAGCACACTCATTCCAGCATTCATCATAAGCCCTAGCTATATCTAAAAATACTACCACAGTTTTTTCTTTCTTGTGAAATCCTGATTTTACTTCATGTTCCAATTCAATTATCTGATCCATAGTGCATCTGTTCTTCCTAAATCCTGACTGAGTTTGATTGTATAAATTATTCTTTTCCAAATAAAACTTTAATCTTTTATTTACAATGGTTTCTAATATTTTACCTACATGGGAAGTTAAAGAAATTGGTCTGTATGAACTGACATCATGGGCTTCTTTTTCGGGTTTTAGTATTGGAATAATTACTGCTGTTTTCCATGTTTTGGGAATTTTTCCTGTATTCCAAATTTTGTTAAAAAGGGATGTTATAATTTATATGGTACTTTTTGGTACGTGTTTCAAGATTTCATCCCTCAAGATGCCATGCCCTGCTGATATTTTTGTTTTGTCCTTTATTGTATTTTCAACTTCTTCCATTGTAATGTCTGCATTTGAATATGATAAATTTTCAGTATTATAAGGTACTTCTTTACTGAGTTTTTAAAGAAGTGTTGCTCTTCTGTTGACTTCAGCCTGTCCTACATTTTCCTTAGAACTAACTCTATGGTAGTACCTGGCCAGCACCTCTGCTTTCTGCCAGTCAGTCTCTGCCCTTTCAGGTCTTTTTATATTAGGTATTATCATATGTTTAGTTCTGCCTTTAATGGCTTTTAACTTATTCCACACATCTGTTGTAGAGTTATTTGTAGGGTTCAGTGTTTGGCAGAAATTTCTCTAATGATTTTCTTTTGCCTTACGGTACGCATTATTTTGTTTGATTCATTTCTTATGTTCTTATAAACATCTAAATTATCTTCAGATCTATGCTTTCCATATACTTGTAGAGCTTGTTTTCTTTGTTTTCGAATTTCTGTACATCTAACTGTCCACCATGGTACTGGGTTTTTGTTCCAATGTTCATTCTTTTTTGTTTCCTTAATGCGGTGTGGAATTATGTGTTCTGGCATATATGCATTTGGTATAATTTTAACAGCTATTAGTAATATTTCTTTCGTGAGATGCTATTAGTAATATTTCTTTTGTGAGATTGTCCGCAAATACATCTATTGATAAGGATGAATATGATGGCTGAGAGGTTTCTTTCATGCGTACACCCACACAGAGCTGATATCATTAGATCATGAAGACATCACAGTAACACATGATGATTAAGTCAGGAAGTGTTGTTACAATTTGTGACGTTTCCAAACAATTTATTACAGGACAATATAAATCACGCTGACATCGACACATACATTGTCATCTGAACAAGGCTCAACACATCATGGGCGTAATCACACGCCAATACATCTCTGGCAAACAATAGGCCGCATGGACAGCGGGCTTACATATATAATTCATTAATAATCTGGTTCAACACCTTCTGGCAAAAATAGGCCGCATGGACAGCGGGCTTACATGTATAATTCATTGATAATCTGGTTCAACATCTTTTGACAAAAATAGGCCGCATGGACAGCGGGCTTACATGTATAATTCATTGATAATCTGGTTCAACACCTTCTGGCAAAAAAGGCCGCATGGACAGCGGGCTTACATGTATAATTCATTGATAATCTGGTTCAACATCTTCTGGCAAAAATAGGCCGCATGGACAGCGAGCTTACATGTATAATTCATTGATAATCTGGTTCAACATCTTCTGGCAAAAATAGGCCGCATGGACAGCGGGCTTACATATATAGTTCATTGATAATCTGGTTCAACACCTCTTCTCCGCACCGGGAGTAAGTCGCCTAAATAACTCAAAGTACATGGCAATAACAAGTAGGTTCAAAAATGTTTCTTTACCTGCTCTGCCTTCCATGAATCAAAAACCAAAAACACTTGCCATTTCCTAGGCTTATAACTCTACGCCAGAATCACATTAAAGTGGGAATCTTAAACACTATTAAATCACAGAAGAACTCTGATCCACTTTGACACTGCCAGAGCAAAACGCTGAGCGACTTGTCAGCTCGAAAAACGCCAGGCGACTCCTTAAAACAACAGTCTTCCCATAACGCCCAAGTCATTGCGCATGCGCCCAGATAATGGCGTGATGTAAGCCCAACTCACACCGTACCGAGACACCAGGTCTAAAACCATATAAGGCCGTCTCGTACAATCTTGTCTATAACCATATAAGGCAAAGTCGAACAATCTGGAAGGCTAATCCAAGCCGAAAATCGGCCGAGTCAAGGGACATAACAAATAAATCTAACCTGTATCAAAAGGAAAACATAATCACAGGTTAAATCCCTTAGACCACAAATGTAAGAAAAGTATAATAAAGTATTCATTACAAGCATACCATAACAGACTGTAACAGTCTACCGCACCCCCCGGGGGAAAAAAAGATAACATCATTTTTTTGGAGACAAAATATATCGAAACAGAGTGGGTTGTAGCATACAACTATCTACATATTTTTTTTTTTTTTTTTTTTTTTTTTTTTTTCGTACGCCCGCTAATACTCGAGGCGAAATCTCAGGTTATTATTTATGTCTAACCTGACATTGATTTTTACGTGAGTATCCCTTTATTTCTTGTACAGAGACAAGTGTCCCTCGCCATTCAGGCAAATACTCTCCGATTTCGGAGGTACCCATTGCAGCTGGGTCGGCTCAGGAGCCGCCAGTCCCTGGTCGACGACACTCCTTCAAATGTCCTCGCCAGGTCTCGAGTTAATCCAGTTCAAATCCCGGTCGACGAAAAATCCTCAAATGCCGTCGCCCGGGTTTGATCCTGTATCACCCGGTCGCCAGAGTGGTGTTGTAACCACTACGCTAGCGCGGCTCCCTACCTACATATAAATATATCACAAAGTAATCAATACAATGCATAACATAAATAAATACCATAGTAATACTATAGCGTGCATAACATAAATTTCCAAACACACACTAAAAAAATAATGAGCATGATGACACAGGCAACAGGCTCATAACGCATAAATGATGCGCTGACGACGGGCGTAAATAGTTACAATGCCATAATACCGTGCTATACTGGCGCACGATAGAGCGTCGGGTGAGAAGAAAAATATATCTCACCAAGTTAGAGAAAATATTTTCTCATAGTACTAACATAATTATAAAAAGAAGTTGCCACAATAGCACAATAAAGTGCTGGCAACATAACAATGCCAGAAAAAATTACATAGATATGTCTTCATATACCAACAAAAATAACTACAATATCGCCTTGTCTCACAATAATAAATTACAAAATTAGAGGTGTCATTAACATATTATACTTTTAACATTGTGATGTACAGCAATATAGTGACACCAACATATATCTTCTAAAGAATATATCAAACATAGCATCATATCTTTAACATAATATCGAATACTAGTTTACAACATTGATAACTATCCGTTAAAAATTCAACTAAGCGATGATATGCGGAGTCCCAGAACACTGTGTGGTAGCGTCTATTCCCAATGATAAACAGGGACATCAAATGTAGGGATACTTGTAAACTGTAGAGGTTCTCTGTATAACAGCACTGACTCGCTGTGAGAAAATATAAATGAAACACCTGTGTTTGACAACCGTAGACTTCTACAATATATAACACTTAATTGTAACTCCTACTTATTAAATGTGGCCATGTAAATTACCGGCCTTTATATAGTGATAATCAAACCTTCCTCCGTTACACTAGAGACGGTAACAGAAAAAGTAAATCTATCAATTTATAATTATGAATTAAATAGGATCAAGCAATTGTACAAACTGAATGTTAATATGTCTGAGTGTCGTGGGTATATCACTAATCTCGACATCTATAAGAGAATAAAGGACATAAGAGTCAAGTAGAATCATGTGGGCATCGAGACAGTATGTCTGCCATTACATTCTCCGACCCACGAATAGCTCGTACCAAAAAGTGAAAAGGTTGAAGAGCGATAACATATCGAGTAAATCTTGAGCTCTTCAAGTCCTTACTCTGAATAGCTGTGAGAGCTTTTTGGTCGGTTTCTACTATGAAATACGTGCCAAGAAGGAATCTTTGAAGTTTAAGAATGGCCCAGACCATAGCCAATAATTCTCGGTCTAGAACGGAGTAATTCCGTTCTGCCGCATTCAGTTTCCTAGAGACATACATCATCGGATGCAGAGTTCCAGAATACTTTTGCATCAGTGCTGCCCCTATTCCCGTGGATGAGGCGTCACTGAGAAGGACAAAAGTCTTGTTTGCAGTGGGTAGTCTTAAGATAGGATGAGATGAAAATAGATCTTTAATGTTATCCAATGAGGATTGGCATTCTTGAGACCAACATACCATATTCGGTGACCCTTTCTTTAGTAGGGTTGAGAGAGGTGCTGTAATAGATGAAAGATTTGAAATAAATCTTCCGTAAAATTGTATCAAGCCTAATAGACTCCGGACTTGCTTTTTCGTCTCAGGAGTAGTGATATTGAGAATTTTTGTAGTGTTGTTATCCTCCGTCCGCAAGAGACCATGACCATCGCGGTGGCCTAGAAAGGAAATGTCGCTAAAGCCCACATAGGCTTTTGACGGTTTGGCCGTCAAATTATGCGAACGAAGAGTAGACAAAAGGTCGACAAGACCTTGAAAGTGATCTTCCCAGGAATTACTATAAAGACAAATATCCAAGTACGCGATGACATCTGGACGATGTGAAAGGATACGACGCATCATGCGTACAAAAGTAGCTGGGGCATTCATGAGGCCGAAAGGCATAAAGTTCCACTGGAACAAACCCCTAGTTGTAGAGAAAGCAGTAAGAGGTTTGGCGCGTTCAGTAAGGGGAACTTGCCAGTAACCTTTATACACGTCAAGTTTGGTAAAGAACCTAGAATTAGAAAGCTTAATAAGTAGATCTTCCAGTAAGGGCATAGGTTCAGCATCGAATTTCGTTACTTGGTTTAATTTACGATAATCGACGCAAAGACGTATGTTATTGTCTTTCTTCCGGACAATAACCATAGATGAAGAGTATGGCGAAGTGGATGGTTCTATTATTTTCATCTGTATCATTTCATCCAATTCTTTCTCGACCTGTGTCTGAAAGTGTAATGGAATAGGATAAGGTCGGACTCTGATATGGTTATAGTCGGTAAGTATTATATCATGTTTAATACTAGATGTTTGTCCAGGAATGTCAGTGAGAACATCCTGAAATGTTTGTAAAGAGAAGAGACTTGTTGTTGTTTCTCCGCAGATAACTCTGAAGAAACAGTCACATTTTCCCATGATTCTGTTGAATGCAGTGGGATTACGGAGAGAGGAAGATTCACGTCCGAAAAAGTAGACTCTTCTTCTTGGATGACTGACAGAGATGTGTAATGACCATGCGGGACTATCGAGTCGTCCGTCGCTTCATAAATAGGTTGTAGGTAATGTGGTCATTCATGAAATTCTGTCAGCATATTGATGTGAAAAGTTTTATGCTTTTTATCGCCATCGGTGACATAATCGACATCAGAAATTCTAGAGATGACAGTGTAAGGACCTTTCCATGATATAAGAAGTCTATTGTCCCTACAAGGAAGTAATACAAGTACCTTGTCACCAGGAAAGAGTTGACGTAGACGTCTAATTTTGTTTGCGAAATTCCTTGCCTTCTGCTTAGCAGACTCAGATGCAGAGGTAGCAAACCTACATGCTTCAATAATTTTCTGCCTTAAAGCAACTACATACTCGTAAGAGGATTGAGTTTCCTCGCTGATATCCTCAGCAGTTATTAGGTCATGCAACAATGACATGGGACCACGCGGTTGCGCACCAAAGACAAGATAAAATGGAGAGAATCATGTGTGTTCATTAGGGACTTCTCTATACGCGAAAAGAGCAGCAGGTAAGACCCTGTCCCAATCCTGAGGATGATCCTCAGTTATCTTTCCTAACAAACTCTTGAGCGTTCTGTTTAAACGTTCAACTAGACCGTTTGACATAGGATGATAGATACTGCTTAAAGACCTTTCAATCCTGAGTGTAGACATCACCTGAGACATAGTGTCTGATATTAATTGAGTGCCATGATCTGACAAGATTTCTTTAGGAAATCCCAGACGTGAGATATTAACCAAAGAGCGTCTGCAATATCGGCAACAGAAATGCTCTTGAGAGGTATGGCCTCTGGCCAACGAGTACACATGTCAATACATGTTAGGATAAATTGGTTTCCTCTGGCAGACTTGGTCTTAAAGGGACCAATAATGTCTATTGCCATCTTTTAAAAAGGACGGATTGGAATATCCGCAGCCTTGATAGGTGCTGCATGGCGTGGACCTCGTGACTTAACCTCTTGGCATATCTTGCAGGAGCGACAATAAATACGTATATCTTTATTTACTTGTGGCCAAAAGAAAGAAGCAAGAACTCTCGATTTGGTACGGAAAAATTCCATATGTCCAGCACATTGAGAGTCGTGAGCATGTTGTAGAATTCGAACTCTCATACTCTTAGGTACTAGAATCTGAGAATGTATAGACGCAGTAGCATCTTGCACCATACGGACTAGTACTCCATTCTTTATTGAAATCCAAGATTTACAATTTGTGTTATGGTTTACATTACCATTTTTAACAAGGGGGGAAGAATTTCTTCAAAGAAGTGTCATTTTGTTGGAGTGTTATGAAAGACTCACGAGAAATCACTGAGTGATTATCTTGGTTATGCACTTCATTCATTTCAGTAGATGTAGTCTGAGACATATTTTGAGCTTGTGCTCTTGTGGTGACTGCATAAGCAGCTTGAATATTTTGTTCTTCCCAGATAGTAATCTGTTCCGGGGTACATTCTTTAATTCCATGTATACGCCCGACGATAAGGTCCGCAATAGGATTTGGGAGCAAACATGCATGGACCTTTCCCGTAAAAAAGGGAGTAGCAATGTGGATGATAGCAGTCGGATACTTTTCAAGTGTCCCACCAAAAGTCACACATTTCACCACCTTTCCAGTGGCGTAGGAAGGATCTATGAGGGATTGCTTAACCCCAACCGTTGTGCATCAAGAATAAAAAAGAACTGAGACTGGATTATTGTTCACTAAACCTTTATGTAGAATAAGAGACCCTCTTTTGTCATGCGCAGCTGCAGCAGGGAGAGTGGGTAGAGGATGACCACAACTCAAAGTAGTTATAGGTGTCGGTTGGAATAGAGTTGTGCGTTGCGGGCATTGAGATGCCCTATCAAAGTCGAAAGCAAAGCAAGCATTAGCATTAGCCACAGTATTATTATTGTTGCCTTGATTGTTAACACCCTGGGGATCTTGTTGAGCCAAGTTAGCCTGGTGATAAGGTCTATTATTATCTTGTTGTGATCTAACGCGGCTATTATCTCTATTGGAATTATAGTTATTTCTACCATTGAAATCATTGTTCTGATTAGAACCCCAGTTATCATAGATGCACATAAACGAAAGAGATATCTCAGACGTGAATAAAAGAATAAACAACAAAACTATCAAAGTGGGAGACTTCAATGCTCATCATTCAGCTTGGGGAGGCAATGCAATAGACAAATCAGGAAAACTACTGTAGGACTTCATTGAAAACAATGAACTAATAATACATGATGATGGATCAGTAACAAGAATTAACCCTTGTGCAAATCAGCAAGACACAGCTATTGATATAAGCATTGTAACACCAAATCTTGCTAATGCAAAATGCGACGTTATTGGGGATACAAATTATGATCATTTACCCATTGAGATAACACTAAAAGATAATTACAAACACAACAAACTGGTAGAAAGACCGAAATTTTACTATAATAAAGCTAATTGGGTAGCTTTTCAGGTAGAAATGGAAGAGATAAAAAGGAAAAATATAGAAAATGAAAATATAGATGTTATGGTATGCTTGTAATGAATTTATTATTTATTATACTTTTATTATATTTGTGGTCTAAGGGATTTAACCTGTGATTATGTTTTCCTTTTGATACAGGTTAGATTTATTTGTTATGTCCCTTGACTCGGCCGATTTTCGGCTTGGATTAGCCTTCCAGATTGTTCGACATTGCCTTATATGGTTATAGACAAGATTACAGGCTAAAGAGAAAAAAATGCAGATGGAAGAGAAGAAACTTCAGTTACAAGCTGAAGAAATCAAAGACTCCATGAGAAAAAATTGGCAGTTGAAGAAAATAAAGTTGGTAAATATGGGTAATGCTCAAAATGATTCAAATAATCAAACAACTGCTGATAAGGCAAATATTAAAACTTTTGATGTTAAACTGCCTCATTTCAACCCTACCCGTGACGATATTGCATTCTATTTAGATAGATTTTAATTGGCATGCGACTCACATAAGATAGACAAGTCACAATATTGTGATCAACTTGCTAGGTTACTCACAGGTGATGCTCAAAAGGTTATGATGTCAGTAGAAGAGGATGATAGAAAGAACTATGATGTTGTCAGAGCGGCCCTGATAAAAAAAATACCAATTGGAGGAAGAAGGTTATCGCCTACGCTTTAAGTCTCTATTACCAGAGACAGGGAAAGACTTCTCAGACTTTATATCAGAGATTTGACTGACATTTTCACGTTGGGTGGAATTATCAAAGACTGATAAAACATACGAGGCCATTGTTGACTTACTGCTTCGTGACAAAATTATGTCATCAGTTAGTAAAAACTTTCTTTCCTTTTTACATGAGCGAAAACCTCCAAACATAAAAGATATGGAACAATACTGTCGTCAATATGTTACGGCACATCCTAATGAAACAGTTAGCAACTCTAAAGTCGAAGAAGGTTTACCCGTTGCTTCAGCAACACCGTATTGTCCTAATTTTCGTCGAAAATTTCAAAGACCTCAGCGAAATTTTGATAAAAGGAATAATCGTGATTTTGGACAGAACCAAAGGGGTCCATCACGTAATTATTCTTCTTCAGGAAACAGAAGACAATCTTATAATCCTCAATATTTTGGTCCTCACAATTATAGGAACTTTAGAAAAGGTTACTACAATAGAGGTCACCGAACAGTAATAACTTGTACATTTCTTGATGATGATAGGAAACTCTTTATAGAGCGATACAACAGGAGGCAATCTGATCATCAGAAGAGTTCCCCCCTTCCAACAAGTGTTTCGGCCCAGTATGCTCCTTTACACTCTAAAGGGGGTGGGCCCACTTGGGTCATGACTCTCAATTGTCTCAGCCTCCTGATGTCTTGTATAGAAAACGAACCCATTTCACTTTGGTAGCAACTTTAAAATGCACAAATATCCCAGCCGTGGAGGCTATTAAATCACGTAGAATAAAATGTAAAGATAGACCCATGGCAGTTATTGCCGTAGAATAGTGAAGTGTTAGAGACGTACATATACTACATCATGCTTTATGAGATGCGGTGATTCCATTCCTCGTAACTTTTGCCTTCCCTAAATACATAGCAGAATTAAGAACCATTTTTTCAACTGGGAAAACAAAACTACAAGAATCTATATGGCGCAGTCATACGTTATTAATTAGAATTTATATATTTCCTCTTGAGGCTTTTTCTAGTTAGTAATTGTGTGCACCATTATGTGCTAAGGACACTCAGTTTCCATAACCTTTACTTTTATGGTTGCACTAGGCACTACCCACAGACAAGACAATCGTGACTTGACATAACATATTATCAGCAAGGGCTGGTGACTGTTTTATTGCTAGTTTCTTACAGAGTACTAAAAGCATAAGTAGTCCCAAGTTCCATATGGAGCGGGGAGGAAAAGATGAAAGAAATGATGTATATTCTAATTATTATATCTACATTTTAAAATCAGTGTTGATGTAAATGACAACATATTCACTTTAAAATTAATGGAAGGTTCAAACTTTTCAGCAAGTGTAGATACAAATGACAACATATTCAATTTATACTATGAACACTTTTCAATCAGTGGAGATGTAAATGTACACATATTATATCTGTACTATAAACCTTTTCCTTTGAATGTAAAGTAAATTTAAAGCTATTCAATTTAAACATAAAGAAAGTTTTCTCTCGACGGATTAAGTTTTATTCTCATCGATGGGAAATTCTGCGATAGATGGGATGGTGGAATATAGAGAAAGGGGACACATAACTATACGTGAAAAAACGCAATACTCAGGAGAGCGTTTTGTTTCTATTTCTTTATCATAGTTGTTGGTGGTACCAGTTGAGGGTACTATCTCTGGAACAAGAAGGAAACAGTAGCCTGAGGTTTAAGACGAGAGGGACATACATTGTAGACACTCCCTGGCACTTCTGGGAACGTGCTACGCCCTACATCCTTGACTAGCGACGAGCGTTATCAGTAATCAGTCTACCAAGAACCAACCCATCGGAAGGAGCAGAACCGTCACTGACAGCTAAGTAGCCCTATAAGCTGCCAAGTGACCTCCTTTAAATACTAACCTTCCATCACAACAGTGATGATAAACTTTTTTTATAAATAATTATTCATTTCTTTAAAACCTTGTTAAACCTAAAGGATTATTAAATTTGTTATTTGTAATTATACAAATTTAACTTCGATTTAATCATTTTAAATGTACAGCATGTTTGTCTCAGTCAATTTACTAAACACACTCTAAAAAGAGCTATACCAGAATAATAAGAATTCCACTGAGTAAATCAGAGGTGGGGGCTTGAACGAGCTAAGTTTAATCATTGCTTAATTCTTCACAAAAGTTGTTAGCAGATTCTACAATTAACGTGCTCAGCCAATGCAGCATTGCGTTCGCTTATCTGAATATTTTGTGAACACTCCATTGAGATAAAAGTGTCATTACCCTTCTATTTACAAATCCGCCAAGAGTAATCTTGTGTGAAGGTAGACACCTTTGAAGCCCATATTAGACACTCTTGAGTTTTGGCCACTACTGCAAAGCAGGGGAGGCAATACAGTCACAGAACTGGACACTGTAGAATACTGGGCCATTTCTATCGCCTCAGGATATCTCTTACAAATAATGTGGAAGTGGAATTCAGACCCCCGAACACATTCTCCAAAATTGCCCAACTCATGATGACCCACGACGTATGTCCTGGCCAGGGAGTGCTGAGCTCAAACAGGAGCTATTTTGCTGCTGTGCTGACCTGGAAAAGACTGTGGACTTCGTCCTGGCGACATGCCTGCAGATTTAGCGTGACGACAAACTGAACGCAGAAAAAGAATGAAATAGTGGAATGTACAAATTCTCCTTCTTGCTCTCCACGCATGCCCATTCCAAAGCCAAGAGTTCTGATCCAGTCTGCTCAATGTTTTTCTAATAATGTGCTATAATTTAGGAAATGCATTATTGGGGAACAGATTTCTGAACAAAGACATAAATGTCTCTATTGATGCTGTTGTTGATAATTTTAATTCTTTACGTAGTTTTACTGAGTGATTTGTTGTTGTGTACTTTCTCAAAAACTTTGTTCAGGGAGTTGAACTGTCTTGATTGTAAGTTTCAGTATTTGTCTAATTGTTAAGTGTCTTTTTGCGCAACACATAGGTCTATATTAATGTAGACCATGTGGTGCACAAATTACATGGAAGCGATTTAATTGTATGCGAGGTAGTGAGAATGGCGTGAGCATGTTTCCGGTAGCGACGTGGGCAGTGGCGGCTTTCTTTAATGAGCTGTTGAGCTGCAGCATCCCCTGTAAAAAAAAAAAGGACTGCATACTGTCTCTACATTATAATACATAATACGGACAGGCCGAAAAACTGAGGTTACACCGGAAGGGTTAAATACAAAAAACAAAAACTATCTAACACCGTATTGTGGAAAGCGCTGCAAACGATTACAGCTCAAGTGACCTTGACCTCTTATAAGCGAAGGCTTGTCATACACACAGCTAGTGGCGAACTACGATTGGTTTGAATTTTTTATCTGGAGCTGCAGCCGAACACAGCTCAAGTGCAATGAGCAAATTAAAGGGAAGTTACAATGAAAATTTTAAACACGAGAAATAGCAGCATACATGCCTGTGTAACCTGTTTGAGACTCGGGAAGCTGCTACGACTGACAATGATTACTCCTAGTTGCAGTAAACTTTTAAAATAACTTTTCAGAACTTCTTGACAGATTTTAGATGAGATAAGCCACTAATCATTTGTGTCTGGGTGATATTTCACATGGTGGTCACAATTTGTGAGTGTTATGTATAGTATTTTAAATGAATGAACAGTGCAGCACCCCCAATGACAAACCCTGGAACCCCGACTGGACGTGGGCATTGTGTGTACCAAGTGTCAACAAGGTGGCTGTATTTTGAATCTTGGATTGTGTTCTGTAGGACTTACGTTAATTAGTGTCAGGACCATGAGTAAATAGAAGATTTAAATAGTGTCGGATTTGTATGGGAAGTGTTAATGGAATGTCAGAGGTGTCTACCTTCCCGCAACATTACTCTTGGCAGAGATGTAGATATAAGGATAATGATGCTTCTACTTCAAGGGACTTTCACAAGATATTTCAGAAGTAAAGAACCATGCTGCATGAGGCTGAGCACGTTAAATTTAGCATCTGATCCATCGCCTTTTGCAATTTAATTTTAGCTCGTTTAAGCCCCCAGCTGGTTAAAACCAGCAAAATTGTGTGTGTGTGTGTGTGTGTATATATATATATATATATATATATATATATATATATATATATATATATATATATATATATATATATATATATATATATATATATATATATATATATATAAAATATGAAATTGTAAAATAACATGCAACAAATTTAATGATCAATTATTCTTTAACAGGTTAAAATAAAAATGAATGATGGGTAAAATTTAGTTAAAATGTGTCTTTCTGGAGATTTGATAAAGGAATGTTAAAGTCCTTTGCTGTTTCCTTTTAATAAGCACGTAACTTTTAACTTGAGTACTGCAGCTGTTGTTTCGTCAATTCTTTTGTGATGAGGGCACTTCTCTAGAAATTTCCAGAGAGACTTCAATCCTAATGTCAAGGTAAGTATCTGCATAACTCGTCCAATGTAGGTGGTTGGTGTCGACCCACAGCTCTTGAATCACAAAAAAGTGGCATGGACTCTTACTACGAACTGGTCTATTACAACAAACCCAAAATTTGGGATCTCCACTTTCCTGGCACAGATGAATGGACACAGCAACTTTGATTAGATGCTTTGAACACTTGGTTGGTGGGTACGTTTAGAATCCCTCTTATAACGGATGCTCTGATTCCTTGGTTTACAGTCTTGATATTTAGAAAATATTGGTTTTCTTTTAAGTTTCAAAGATGCCTAAATACTTCGGTCATGTCCTTTAATTTGGAATTCTCTTCTGATTCTTCTCTGGCTCCTGGGAGCTGCTGCCTTGACTTTGCAATGCAGTCTGGTTTAGTCTCCAAATTGGCTAAATTATATTTCGTTTCCTGCTCCAAGCTCCCACATGATGTTTCCAACAAACTTTCCAAATAGAGCTAATATTTTTTTCCTGCTCTCAATTGGGCCAATCCTGTGTTAGAACCCCCCCCCCCCCCCCCCCAGCGTGTTTAAAATTGTGACCTATCTTCTAAATATGGCATGATTACTTATGTTTTTATTATATAGACTTGCCAACACATCTGTGATCTCATCTCTAATTGATTATCTTGCACATAAGGTCTCTCAGACATGTTTTATCTGCAACAATTACACAGATAATGTATGGACAAAAGTGATAAAGAAATTATCACTTGTACTCAAATTCTTCTAACAGACGAATAATCCCTGACAATCGAGGACCACAGACGGGTTTCTCAGACAGACAATCTGGCATTTGTTGTCCCTTCTGCAAGGTGTCATCAACTAACCATGGACACAGGTGGTCACTTGCCTTACTCTGTCTGGGCCAGAAATGAGTTACCCGTACGTCAAAATCAACCATTACTTTCTATGTTTACCGTCTGCATTCAATCTGGCTCGACCACTTAAGTGATTACAATTAATCCTCAAGATAGTCAATTAGCTGTAAAATAAAACTATTTCAGTATGCAACAAGGTTAACAAACCTGAGGTGCGATGATGAGGTGCGAAAAAATGAAGAAATAAATGGAAAATGCACGAGAGAAAGAAAAAATGCAAACGGACACCCACAAATTCCGTCAAATAGTTTTTATGTTTACCCCCTTGCCCAGGGCGTGGTATGTCTTTATAATAAGATGCAGTATCACTAATGATTGTTCTAGTAAGATCTTTATAAACTTTTGATGTGAGACATCAGTGGCAGTGATTCCCTATAAATGATTTGCTATGATAAGACTGTGGTATGATTTTGTGTTTGGCTTGTACCTTGTCCAAGTGAGAGCCAACTGGACCAGACCTAGCACACAGATCTTGAAATTAAATTTTGGCCAGCATATCTTGTGCATTTTCAAATTACTCTTTAAAACTATCTGTCTCCTCAGTATCCACACAATTTTAGCTACTAATTCTTCTGCCTGTTTCCAGTCAGAATAAAAAATCTCTTCAAGTTCTTTATTAATAGTTGACGTGTATCTCTTGTGGATTCTAAAACATCTTGATGTCTGTTGTATCGGCTACCTGGTCTAGAAGTTTGGTGTTTCAAGACAATGCCTAATGAAATATGAAGGTAAGGAGGAGCGTGCCACTTGTCTTTTATTCTCTTTCTTATATTTCATATATCTATTGTAATCTCTTATCAACATGGCCTAACTTCTTGGTTTACAAGTTTTATGCTCGCTGGATGCCTTCATTTCCTTTTTTTCTGGTGACACCAAAGACATGGATATGTTACTTTGAGCTCCAGACAAACCATACCTTTTCATCAGAAAGTCATAATCCCCGATATAACGACTATTTTTGGGTACCTGCCTATCTTGCTTCGGGGCCAGAAGTCAAATCAAGAGCAGCCCATATTTGCATCTCAAATGCCAAACCAATGATTACTAGCTTGCTGATTTTGGAAGGAGTCTATCCTCCACTACTCTCATTTATCTAGAATATTCTTCATAAACTAATGTTCTCTGTACGTCATCTACGAATTCCTGCATGACTCATAAGATGTGAATTTTAAAAATTCACTCCCATATAAGGTTTTGCCTCTTCTGTTGGTTTTTGTCCTGTTTACTAACTCACTACTTCTTAGATCTTTTACTGATAACATCTGTCAAGATTGCCTTTTTATTGGAATTGTCAATTACAGCAAATCTGAGCTGAAAAGTCCTTATTGTCCTTGCCTTAATCTGTCCCCAGACTGACACTAATCATGTGTATTATGGCACAGCATATGTACACTTTAACAACTTATCAGGCAACCATGGGCTTTCTTCTATCTCCCCAGACAAGAAGTAGGACATAACAAAAAGCAGAGCTAGCAAACGATAGATCCAGGTGGCCATTTCACTGCTATGCTTAATATGTGCGCTTACTGTCTAGTCAGAAGTGTGTTAAATCATCATACACAGACACTTCAATCTACACTCAGTATGGTTTCCAACAAAATTCAGCGATCAAAACAATTTTTAAGGGATGGTCAATTAGGCCCAGACATGATCAGAAACCTTGAACTATGAAGTGAAAACAACAAATACTGTAAGATGTGAGAAAAGGGAAGAGCACATAACAAATTAAAGGACAGCACATAAAAATGTAACAGTCACAATTGTTTGGTCACAGAGCTAAAGACTTGACTACAAGTGTTTGGTCACAGAGCTAAAGACTTTACTACAAGTGTTTGGTCACAGAGCTAAAGACTTTACTACAAGTGTTTGGTCACAGAGCTAAAGACTTTACTACAAGTGTTTGGTCACAGAGCTAAAGACTTGACTACAAGGGTTTGGTCACAGAGCTAAAGACTTGACTACAAGAGTTTGGTCACAGAGCTAAAGACTTTACTACAAGTGTTTGGTCACAGAGCTAAAGGCTTTACTACAAGTGTTTGGTCACAGAGCTAAAGACTTTACTACAAGTGTTTGGTCACAGAGCTAAAGACTTGACTACAAGTGTTTGGTCACAGAGCTAAAGACTTTACTACAAGTGTTTGGTCACAGAGCTAAAGACTTTACTACAAGTGTTTGGTCACAGAGCTAAAGACTTTTCTACAAGTGTTTGGTCACAGAGCTAAAGACTTTACTACAAGTGTTTGGTCACAGAGCTAAAGACTTGACTACAAGTGTTTGGTCACAGAGCTAAAGACTTGACTACAAGTGTTTGGTCACAGAGCTAAAGACTTGACTACAAGTGTTTGGTCACAGAGCTAAAGACTTGACTACAAGTGTTTGGTCACAGAGCTAAAGACTTTACAAGTGTTTGGTCACAGAGCTAAAGACTTGACTACAAGTGTTTGGTCACAGAGCTAAAGACTTTACTACAAGTGTTTGGTCACAGAGCTAAAGACTTTACTACAAGTGTTTGGTCACAGAGCTAAAGACTTTACTACAAGTGTTTGGTCACAGAGCTAAAGACTTGACTACAAGTGTTTGGTCACAGAGCTAAAGACTTTACTACAAGTGTTTGGTCATAGAGCTAAAGACTTGACTACAAGTGTTTGGTCACAGAGCTAAAGACTTTACTACAAGTGTTTGGTCACAGAGCTAAAGACTTGACTACAAGTGTTTGGTCACAGAGCTAAAGACTTGACTACAAGTGTTTGGTCACAGAGCTAAGGACTTTACTACAAGTGTTTGGTCACAGAGCTAAAGACTTTACTACAAGTGTTTGGTCACAGAGCTAAAGACTTTACTACAAGTGTTTGGTCACAGAGCTAAAGACTTGACTACAAGTGTTTGGTCACAGAGCTAAAGACTTGACTACAAGTGTTCAGCTTTATAAAGCATGTAGGGTGTCTAGTTCTCTTCCTAGCTAACTTTCCCTGCCCTAATTTAAGAGCAGAATTAGGTACCCATTTAGATCTGGATATGCTACACCGTGACAATACATGGTTTTGATCTGGAACCTAGGATAGTTGACACAAAAGGCAAGCGCTGTAACCACTCTTATAATGTGACACTACTTTCTCTTCCAGTGAGAGTAAGCAGTGTAACAACTGTTCTAATGTGACACTACTTCCTTCTATAGTGAGATTAAGTGCTGTAACCACTCTTCTAATGTGACACTACTTCCTCTTCCAGTGAGAGTAAGCAGTGTAACAACTGTTCTAATGTGACACTACTTCCTTCTATAGTGAGATTAAGTGCTGTAACCACTCTTCTAATGTGACACTACTTCCTTCTATAGTGAGATTAAGTGCTGTAACCACTCTTCTAAAGTAAAACTCTACTTCCTCCTAAAGTGAGAGTAAGCACTCTGGAGCTGCGGAAGTGCAGTGTTTAGTGCACTGGCTTCCTAGCTTGGTGGTCTATGGTTCAATCCCCACCTGAGGTGGGAATTTTAGACCGCAAACAGCCTAGGTTTAACCCAGCCTCATGAATTGGGTACTAGAACTCTGGGAAGGTTAAGGTGGCTGGCGTGATGCTGACCACATCACCCCTAGTGTGCCAATGGTCAAGAAATTATGGGCCTAACACCATATTCCCAATATGCCTCAATGGGCATGTAACGGGATCCTTTACCTTTCCGTGGCACTCTACTTTCTCCTATAGTGAGAGTAAGAACTATTCATGGTTTTGATCTGGAACATAGGATAGTTGACATGAAAGGCAAGGGCTGTAACCACTCTTCTAATGTGACACTACTTCTTCCTATAGTGAGAGTAAGCAATGTAACCACTCTTCTAATGTGACACTACTTCCTGATATAGTGAGAGTAAGTGCTGTAGCCACTCTTCTAATGTGACACTACTTCCTCCTATAGCAAGTTTATTTGAAGCAAAGAAGTTTATGTAGGTATACATTTTTGTTCTTTGTCCCAAGACTGTGTTTTTTCATGGTTTCTTCACAACAGTTTCTGTCTGTTCCTAGCTTCCCATATAGTACACCTATGATGTCTTATCTTCTTGTTTATTCTATGATATTTGAAGTCATGTGTAAAATTCTTTGTGACTGGTTGGTGTATAACAGTAGATAATGCATATTTTTGTTTTCTTTATGGTAAATTTGAAAATAGCTGCTATTATTGCCAGTCCAATCACTTCCAGTAATGTGAGTGTCTTTTGATCATTACAGCCACTCTTTCACTTGGTGTGCATTTTGTGTCTCATCTCCTGAGGACAGCACAATTTATCCGGCACTCAGCATATTCCTTATGATGCCCTTCTTTTCAGAGTTCTAGTATGTCAAGTCAATAAAGGTTTCTCTTTAACTTTGTGATTGTCATCAAAGACAGTTCTAAATACCTAAGAACAATGGCAGCAGACACGTGAGTTTGGGATGCTCTGTATATCAATATGTCCTAGAGATTGATGAAGAGTGCGTGTTAACGCAGATGATACAATATGATTTTCAAGAAAGGCTCTATACATGTCTGATATAACTTCACAAATAAGAAGAGGATAGCAACGATTTGCTACCATAGCTAGGCAGTGGTGTCATTCAGAAGGTCCTGAGTTCAATTGATGGTAAGCCTATCACGTCTGTTGTTTTTCTGTTGTTTAGTCTTCTACTTCTTATTTTCTCAGCAGAAGTGCCTGAAACATTCTGATATCTTCTTCTTTTTATTAGTACACTCTCAGACGTCTGCTTGAATGTTGTCAAACAAAAAACAGTAATCAGCTTGAGGCTATTTGAATCTCTGTAGAGCTTTTCCATGAATGGTACTGGTGTCAGCACTTTCTCTGTTCTGAAAATGTTGGATAACTTTCAAGCAGATGTTCAGCAGTCATTTTATCAATGCCATAGTTTCACTGATCAGTATATCTTTACTTTGTTGAAAAGATGGTATCTCAATTCATTGTGAACAGTGCGGAGTCTGAAGATTAATACTTGTTCTCTTCTGTTGAGATGATAGTATGCATCATCTTGTGTGTGACCTGGATGCTTTACAACCCATTTGTGTCTCTATTTGATTCCTGATAAAAATCTTTGCCTACTCAAAGGTTCTGCTTGCATCAGGCTCAGCTAGATTTTGACCTTCCTTTGCCAGTCAGTCTCTTCATTGTCAGTGATCTTACAGTGAAATGGGATCCATTGGATTACAACACTTTTGAATTGCTGACATAGTTTGTGGAGCCAGTCATACAACCTTTTGAATGCTACATGTATTAGGTGAGCAGAAATAAAGTTGCGGGAAAAGTAGTCATAGAAAGAAAGTTACAATTTTGGCTGGAAAAATGTCACAGAAAAAAGTCACTTTATGTACAAAAAATAATACTTCTTGAATTTCTTAGGCAAAGTAAGGAAATGAAACAAAAGCCTTTAAGTCACTCATCTTTTAACAAAACATAACTTGTACAGATTGAAAAATCTTACATAATATCATTAAACTTAACCTTCTCATAATTCATATTCATGACAGTGACTTCCCTGACTTAACTTAATCCATTCCAGGTTGATGTTGCTCATTTATACACAAATGTTTCTGCTTTATTTTGAAGTTGTTAAGTAAGACTATCATTAATTTACCATCATATCTTTACATGACTACTCTATTGAGACTAATTATAATAATAATAGCCCCTTCAGTCATAACTGACTATGGGAATGCACCCCTGAGGTGACAGCCCTCAGCTGCTTATTATCCTGGTGCTCCTTTCGACGTTTTCTCCCCTCCTCTGCTTGTTGTGTGAGCCTCTCTTCACCCAATCTAATTGACATATGAGACTAATTGACATATGAACATAAAGGAAACGTTTCAACAATTAACTTTCCGTTTGGTTTTAATGACCATCTTCACTGTACACTGTCAACAACATCAGTGCTACAGTTTACTCCCTTAGATCACACAAGGAGGATCTCAGCACAGTGCACACACTCTGTAGCACTGGTGAGGATCCAATGTGTGTATAGAGGAATCATGCATTCTATAAATATTTTTGTGGTGGGTATGTTTTCCTAATTTTGTAAATTTTGACACAAGTGGCCATATGGTCTACTCTTTATGATTTCCAACTGCAGAGGGATTTTTAACTTGCACACTGGACCTCCTATATTTTCACTCTTATCTGAGAAGGCTAGACATCTGACCTCACTACCCAGGAGATTTTTATTGGAACCTGTTATTAGAAATTATCAATGTAAGACTCTACAAACCAAAATGATATTATGTTTTCATGTTGCTTGGAAGACATTTTAAAACAAATGTTATTTTTTTTTCTTTTTTAAATTGATTGTTTTATTTCTATTTTTATAACTTGTGCAAAGAAGGACACACAGGTTTTTATATGTATGGTATACACAACACACTTTCCTGTTGATATCCTGCACTTATTCATCAACAAATTTCAAAAGTCTGTTATATCCTGTTCTTATTCATCAACAAATTTCAAAAGTCTGTTATATCCTGTTCTTATTCATCAACAAATTTCAAAAGTCTGTTATATCCTGTTCTTATTCATCAACAAATTTCAAAAGTCTGTTATATCCTGTTCTTATTCATCAACAAATTTCAAAAGTCTGTTATATCCTGTTCTTATTCATCAACAAATTTCAAAAGTCTGTTATATCCTGTTCTTATGCCAGCGCAAAACAAGTGCATGTATTCCTAACCCGTACCAGATTTTGTCTTGATCATGTAGCCATTTCTTCGCTGCATGAATCACTCCTTTATCATCTTCAAACCTTGTCCCACAGAGTGCATCTTTAAGTGGACCAAATAGATGAAAATCAGAGGTGCCAAATCAAGACTATAGGGTGGATGGGGTAGTACAGTCCAGCCCAATATGGTGATTGCTTCCCGTGTTGCCAGACTTGTGTGAGGTCGCACATTGTCGTGAAGGAGAAGCAGGTCTGCTGGATTCTTGTGCGGCCGAACTCTGCGAAAATGTTGATTGAGTTTTTTTCAATGTCTTAATGTAAGCTTGCAAATTGATTACCTCTCCTCTTGGCATAACGTCCACAAGAATCACACCTTCAATGTCCCAAAAGACAGTGATCATGACCTTTCCAGCTGAAGGAATTGTCTTGAATTTCTTTCTTCGTGGTGATTGCGGATGATGCCACTCCATTGACTGTCTTTTTGTCTCAGGTTCAAAATGATGTGCCCAGGTTTCGTCACCTGTAAAGATCTTAGCCAAAAAGTTCTCTCCATCATCACTGAAATGCTTCAACAATTCAGAAGAAATTGCTTTCCCTTGCAATCGGTGGTCATTTGTGAGACTTCGAGGAACCCATCAAGCAGCTCCATATCTCCACTTCCTGATTCTTTGATTCTCTGAACCCAGCAACTGACTGTACTCCTGTCGACTGCAAAACGTCCATACACATCACATAGATGCTTGTGAATGTTCACAGCAGTTTCCTTCTCTGCAACGAGAACTTCTATCACAATTCGCTGCTTATAATGCAAGTTGCTAACATGCTCCAATTCAACGGTTTAGGGCAGCCGTATTATTTGGCCAGTTGCAGTGCAATTTGGTGCACACAATTGGCACATGCCATGTTTGAAGTGTGCAAAATTTCCTGCTTCTATCTTCATTATTAGCTGAGAAAAATGATGTTGTGCATTACTTTCTGAACGCCCCTCGTATATCCTGTTCTTATTCATCAACAAATTTCAAAAGTTTGTTATATCCTGCTCTTATTCATCAACAAATTTCAAAAGTCTGTTATATCCTGCTCTTACTCATCAACAAATTTCAAAAGTCTGTTATATCCTGCACTTATTCATCAACATATTTCAAAAGTCTGTTATATCCTGTTCTTATTCATCAACAAATTTCAAAAGTCTGTTATATCCTGCACTTATTCATCAACAAATGTCGAAAAGTCTGTTATATCCCGCTCTTATTCATCAACAAATTTTAAAAGTCTGAAATATATTGCTCTTATTCATCGACAATTTTAAAAGTCTGTTATAGACAAACATACTGGACCAGTTCTTTTAGGACAGTAAAAACCAGTGTTTCCTAAACTTGTTTTGGTCTCCACTCCTTCGGATCCCCAAATCATTCAGCTTCCCTCTACTCATTTCCCTACATTACATAAAATAACTATAAATAGTGGAAGATAAGAACAACAGCTAAATTAAAACAGTGAAATGTAATTGGGCTATTTATTCAATTCTAATAATAATAATAATAATAATAGTCACACTCAGACAGCTGAGTGAAAAGGCCCTTGAGTATAAGAGTGAGATCCATCTTTGTTTCATAGATCTGGAAAAGGCGTTTGACAGGGTCCCCTGGAGCAAACTTTGGGACTGTTTGGCAAGGAAGAACATTCCAGCACCTCTGATTCATGCTATACAGAGTTTCTACAAGTCTTGCAGGAATTATGTGAGGACAGCAAACCATAAGTCAGAAGAGTTCAAGACCACCACTGGTGTAAGACAAGGTGATATCCTGTCACCTTATCTTTTCATACTCCTCATGGACGATGTCATCAAGGCATGTAAGGAGAGAACAAGAAAGTATTCAGTGGGGTACTGGAAGATGAGACAGGTCTATATTTCAGAGCTGGCATTTGCTGATGATGTTGCCCTGATTGCTAAATCAGAGGCACATCTCCAATCCAACCTGCAAATCTGGAAGGAAGAGCTGGAGAAGAGAGGGATGGTCATAAGTAGCTCTAAAACAAAATCCATGTATCACGAGAAGAAAGAAGACACCAGATTAAGCTGGGAGAACAGGTCCTGGAGCAGGTCAACCACTTTAAATATCTCGGAGCTATTATAGATCGAAAGGGAGGCATCAAAGAAGAGTTGGCCACTTGAAAAGCAGCAGCTGGGAGATTTTTTCAGGCCATAAATCGAGGATTCCTCAGCAAGAGAGAGGTTGGTAAGAAAACGAAGATGGCTGTATACCGCTCCACCTATGTCCCAGTCTTGACATATGGATGCGAGTCATGGGCAATGACTACAACCCACAAAAGCCAGATCCAAACCTCAGAAATGAGGTATCTGAGGAAGGTGGTTGAAGTAACAAGAAGAGACATGGTTCGCAACCAGACGATATGTCAAGGCCTAAAATGCCACCCCCTGCAGGCCCAAGTAGAACAGTCCCAACTAAGATGGTTTGGCCATGTCTGCAGAATGGGAGATCGGCTACCACAACAAGCATGGGAAACAAAGAGCCAGGGATCCAGACCCCCAGGATGACCCAGAGTCCGCTGGGAGGACAACATTAGACAATCTTTGAAGGACTGAGGACTAGAATGGAACCAGGCCAGGAGGAAGACAGCCGACAGGATAGTCTGGCGCTCTCTCTTCCAAACCTCTACACCTCACGGTAGAAGGGGAACGACTAAGTAAGTAAGTAATAATAGTTGCCCATCGCAAGCGAAGATGGCGACAGCTGCAGACTTGAGTTGTGACACCTCTGTGCCGTGATCTCATGTGGCTAATTAGTCCAATTTTGGCCCTACAGGCCCTGCCACATAACAAATTTATAAACAATAAAGCTACAGATAAACTTACTTAATAATTTAGATAATTTCCTATTTCTTGTACGTTTTTGCTCCGCAGTGAATATGTGTAGTTATGTGTTCTTTCGTAGCAGTTAGGTTTAGGATTAGGGTTAGGATTAAGGTTTGGGTTAGGGTTAGTATTAACCCAAATCCTAATCCTAACTGCTACGAAACAAGACTTAACTACACATATTCACCGCGGAGCAAAAACCTACCAGTAATAGGAAATTACCATAATTTAATTTTAAAAAAAAACATAATTACTTAATCCAGTATAAAAAACGTACATCAGTAGTAAAAGAGAGTATATTAGTAACCTGTTAACTTTATTTTTCTATTTATTGTTATTGTTAAATCAGTTAAATTAAGCTCCTTTCGTGGAAAAGCTTTACGGGGATTCAAATAGCCTCAAATTGACTACTGCTTTCTTTGAGAACATTCCCGTGGACGTCTGAGAGTGTACGAAGAAGAAATCAGAATCGACTTCACTGCACTCTGGGCAAACCCATAGGTGCTCAGTCTCCCTCAACAAATTTCAAAGAGTATGAATGCTAATTGTACGAGAAGGAGTCAAAAAGTAACCTGAATATTTTTTTATTAACAGAATATGCACAAATAGGAATGAAAGCACCTAATTACTTTTCATCATAGTCCCCGCCAAGTTCAATGCATGAGTGCCAGCGCTTCACTAATGCCTGGATTACACAAGAAAAAAACTTCTGACTGACTGCTTAGCAGCGTATGCAACGCTTCTTTCACCTCATCGTCCATACTGAACTTCTTGCCACCGAGTGCCTCCTTGAGGGCTCCAAACACATGATAATCACTCGGTGCGAGGTCCTGTGAATATGCAGGATGTGAAAGACACTCCAAACACAGATTCGTAATTTTCGTTACTGTTGCACAAGCTGTGTGTGGCCGCACGTTATCATGCTGTAACAACACACCAGAACTGAGCAAGCCGCGATGTTCTGACCTGATAGCATGTTTCAAGTGGTTCTGAAGTAGATCACAGTATCATTCGCTGTTGATAGTGAGTCTCCTGGGCATGTATTGTTCCAGGATTGGGCCTTTACATTCCCAGAAGAGCAAGAGCATCAATTTGCCGGCTGATCGCGTTGTACAGAATTTCTTTTCTTTCAGCGATGATGAATGTCGCCACTTCATGCTGGCTTGCTTAGTCTCTAGCTGGAAGTAGTGGACCCAGCATTCATCAACAGTAACTATATGGTGTAGAAAGCCATCTCCTTCAGCTTCATAATGTCGTAACAGTGTTTCACAAACATCCACATGACATTCTTTCAGTTAAGTGGTGAGTTTTTTTGTTATCCATCTAGCGGGAACTTTGAGGTACTGCAGCACGTCATGAATGATGTGGTGCACCAACACACTGGTTGTACATACAATGGATGCATCCTCTCTCATGTCCATTTCTGCTAGTCTCATGTTTGATGCCAAACTCCAACAGCCCTGGCAAAAGGGGGCGACCGACCCCAACCAGGCGTGTCCACAGGTGGCGGATAGTGGAACGACCTCCAGATATGGTGTGTTAGCTGCGAATTAAGTCAGTATTGCTGGACGAATAAGCAGCCACGGACCAAACGGCGATGTCCTCCCACCAGGATGGGGAGGGGTAACAGGTGGCACTGATACCCCCACTGAAATCCCCCATATGTCCTACGACGGGTGCATCAAGCGAGTAAGAGCCGCTATAAGCTCTAGCCACGGGGAAGGTAAACCTTGGTAAACAAACCAATCTGCTGCCTTGGAGATGGAAAGGCTATGGGAGACAACCCTGAACAACAAACACAACCCGGCCTGCCGAAGACGGAGTGTGTCAGCTACGGCGCAGACACCGGGAAAAATTAGGACACACACGCTTTTGCGGTATGGAGTCATGCGACAATCTCGACTTACGTCATGGCGTCGCTCCTATCAGCTACAACCGGGGAGGAGCGGAGCCAGGCCCTAGCCTCAAAAGGGCCCACACAAGCAACTGGTGCCTTTGCCAACCAAATGGTCGGGGGAAGGCAAAGTAGAAATTGCGATGTGCGACCTGGCCAAAGGGTGATGAGCTCCAGCAGAAGCTATGGGGCTGCCGCACCGACCTGGAAAAGACTGTGGACTTCATCCTGGCAACAGGCCTGCAGATTTAGCATGACTACAAACTGAACGCAGAAGAAGACTCCAACAGCCTCAGCCTTGTTGACTCATTCATTGCAGTGTCATTATCCAGCAGGCGATCATTAAAAGCCCTTAGTATCTATCCCTTATCCATGTCCAGCATCCCCACTATGAGTGCTCTCGAGGCCAGTCTGTCAGCTCTCTAATTGCAACATACCCTTGCGTGACCAGGACAGTAGATCCACACCAGTTCCTCAAGATTTGAGGATTCTATTAATGTTTTCCATTCTTGCTGCAGCCATCCATTCTGAACTTTCCAAAGCATTGCTTGAGAGTCTGACAATATAAATGCTCTGGTTGATGGAGTTTCAGACAGCAATCTCAGTGCTGCAGTAATTGCCTCTACCTCCATTCTCATGCCGGAGGTTGTTGTCATGTAGGCTCCACTCTGTTCAGTGATGACCATGCTCTTTATTCTCACAGAGAAGCCCCATCCTGATTTCTCACCATGCACTACAGATCCATCACTGTACACAATGGCATCATCATCCCCAGCATGATCACTTATCAGCTGATTAATTTCCAGCTCTGCTTTTCCACTGCCCCATTATCTGCACTCCCTGCCACGGCTATGGATGACCTGCTGGTTGTTTATCTAGTTCTCCTCTGACTTATTCCATTCTTCCCCTTTGGATACATTTTTAACCATGGTCACCTGATCAATTGTCCAAGTTCCCAAGCGAAATGCAACTGATCTCTCCATTAAAGCAGCTGTTATCCAAGGGTTTACATCACATGCCATTATAGTCTATTAGGGTTGCAAAGTCCACACTGTTATAAGCATTTTGCTGGTCCATTGTGACAGTCACTGTGTCTTTTTTACCCTGGAATCCCTCGTATACAAACATTCCAGCTAACATCTGTAGCCTGGGCAACACTATTGGCTTTTAAATTTGTCTTCTAGATCATAGATGTAGATGATTGTTTGTACATTGATTGGGACTTCGACAATTCCAGTATCCTATTCGCACAAATTTCATCGAGATGCGATCTGTTTTTGTTCTGAACCTTCTTTTTCCTGCCCTTCTTTTTCTCTCTCTCCCCTTCTGTCCCATACATATCCTTCTGCATTTGTATTTCCTCATTTCATTTGCTGCATGTATCAACGACAGAGCATGATCTCCATAGCTCCTGCAATGATTCTGGATAGTTAAAAATCTCATAGTGTATTTGCAATAAATGGTGGAAATATTCGGTCTCCCTGGTAGAGCCACCTTACCAGGGAAGAGACAAGGGATGTCCTTACAGAGTCCATCTGCCTGGTGCCTCCAGACAGCCAATGTTCAAGACTGCTTACCCAACAGCCATTCAGTCTCTCAGCACATTGGTCAACCTTAGACTTGGGATTCAATGACTCCTCAGTTATCATTGGCACTTGTCTAGTTCTTGTCATCATGTTATCAACAGGTTTCCTCAGTGTGTGTCCTATCCATCGCCATCATCTTCTTCTCATCTCTTGTTCCACTGGCACTTGTCTAGTTCTTGTCATCAGTTCCACGTTGGTAACCTTGTCATACCATTTTAATCCCTCTATTCTATGCAAGCACCCATTTATGAAAGTCTGTAGCTTTTTGGTTGTTGTCTTTGTTGTTCTCCATGTCTCGAGCCATACAATAGGACTGACTTCACATTTGAGTTGAAGATTCTTATTTTCGTGTTGGATCCAATTTCTCTTGATCTCCATATATTTCCCAATGCAATGAAAGCTCCTCTTGCCTTTTGTATTCTTATTTTGATATCGCTGTCTGTCCCTCCAACTTTGTCTATATTACTGCCAAGATATGTATATGATTCTACATCTTGTATTGGTGTTTCTTCAAGTTCAACCCTATTATCATTACCTGCATTTATTCGCATTATTTTTGTCTTTTCCCTGTGTATTTTCAGACCCAATTGCTGTGACCTCTCATCGAGTGTTTTCAATTTGTCCTGCATCTGATTACGGTTATGGGACAGAAGAGCCAAGTCATCAGCAAAATCCAGATCATCCAACTGCTTAGTCAGAGTCCACTGGATTCCATTTCTGTTGTGTGTTGTCGATGATCTCATAACCCAATCTATTGCCAGCAAGAAAAGAAATGGAGACAAGAGGCATCCCTGTCGCACTCCTGTTCTTATCCCAAATGGTTCTGTAAGCTGTCTTCTTGGATAAGGATTAAAAAATAAATACGGGTTACAGAAACAGGACAATCCATGTAGGGGAACCTATCCACCACAAAAATATTTATAGAATGTATGATTTCTGTATACACACATTTGGATCCTCGTCAGTACTATGAAGTTTGTGCACTGTGCTGAGATCTTCCTTGTGTGATCCAAGGGGATAGATCTGAGCACTTCATGGAGTTATCCTTGTGCAAACTATGCCTTGCGTGATGATCCTAGTAATACAACCACTCCACCATTTATCGTTTCTATCTTGTTCCAGTCTCACTAATGTTGGCTTTCAAATTCACAACCTTTCTTTGTTCAACAACGCTGCTATGCAATATTTGAATAGAATAAGGCTGTCAATTACCAAAAATTCTGTGCACCTTCTTGACAGGCTTCTCTTGTATGTGTACCCCACATTTGGAACTTCTACTATGGGGTGTATGGCAAACTAAGATAAATGACAACAGGGGTGGCAGTGGGTTAGGGTTTGCTCAGGCTATGTTCTAATTTTAAACACTCATGCTAGGGCCCTGTATAATTAAACTGCTTTTCGCTGTAAGAGTTATTATTGCTGAATTTAGCCCGACAAATCTTTAACCACTCCCCTACTACTGAATGCCCCCCCCCCCCCCCCCCCCCCCCCCCCCCCCCCCCCCCCGTGTTGACCCACTTCCATTATTGTCCCCTTGGATCTTCCCATACTTTTAGAACCACTGATCTATCTACTCTAAAAATATCACAATTGTCCGGCTTCTTTACAACATGTGTTATTTTGTTTGCTTTCAGAGTAGAAGACTGTAAAAACTTTACTCCACAACTTCTCTCCAGTATGTATTCCACTGTTTTCTTTCAGACTAGAAGATGGTGTAAACTCTACATCACAATTGTAAGACTTCTCTCCAGTATCTATTCCTTTGTTTTCTTTCAGACTAGAATATGCTGTAAACTCTACATCACAAACAACACAATTGTCCGACTTCTTCCAGTATGTGTATTATTGTTGTTTTCTTTCAGACTAGAAGACTGTAAACTCTTACATCCACACTTGTAAACTTCTCTCCAGTATGTATTCCACTGTTTTCTTTCAGACTAGAAGATGGTGTAAACTCTACATCACAATTGTAAGACTTCTCTCCAGTATCTATTCCTTTGTTTTCTTTCAGACTAGAATATGCTGTAAACTCTACATCACAAACATCACATTTGTAAGACTTCTGTCCAGTATGTATTCCATTGTTTTCTTTCAGACTAGAAGATGGGTTAAACTCTACATCACAAACATCACACTTGTAAGACTTCTCTCCAGTATGTATTCCTTTGTTTTCTTTCAGACTAGAGGATTGTGTAAACTCTATATATCACAAACATCACATCTGTAAGACTTCTCTCCAGAATATATTCTTCTGTATTTATTAACATCATAAGTTGTATTTACCGTTCACCACAAACATCACATTTGTGTGGCTGTTCTTCAGTGTGCATTCTTTTGTTTTTATTAAGATGAATACATCATGTAAACTACATACACCACAAACATTACATTTGTAAGGCTTCTCTCCGGTATTTGTTATTTTATGTGCTTTCAGACAAACCAAGATGGTAAACATTACACTTCAAACACCACACTCATAAGACTTCTTTCCAATATGCCTTTTTTGTGTGTTGGTTCAGATAAGAAGATCATGTAAACACCTACTCCACAAACATCACACTTGTAAGGCATCTTTCCAGTGTGTATTCTTTTGTGTCCTTTCAAACCAGAAGAATATGTAAACCCTACTCCACATAACATCACACTTGTTTGGATTCTCTCCAGTGTGTATTTAATTGTGTACTTTCAGATTAAAGACTGTGTAAACCCTATTCCACAAACAAAACACTTGTAAGGCTTCTCTCCAGTAAATATTCTTTTGTGTTTATTAAGATTACTACATCCTGTAAACAATACACTACAAAAATTACACTCGTAACGTTCCTCTCCAGTATGTACTCTTTTGTGTTCATTCAGTTTAGAAGACACTGTAAACTTTAAGGCTTCTCTCCAGTATGTAGTTTTTTGTGTTCTTTCAGACTACGAGACTCTATAAACCCTACTCCACAATCATCACACTTGTAAGGCTTCTCTCCAGAATGTATTCTCTTGTGTTTAATAAGATTACTACTTCCAGTAAAGCGTACACCACAAACATCACACTTGTAGGGCTTCTCTCCAGTATGAATTCTTTTATGTCCTTTCAGACTAGATGACTGTGTAAACCCTACTCCACAAACACTACACTTGTAAGGCTTCTCTCCAGTATGAATTCTTTTGTGGTCTTTCAGACTACGAGATTCTGCAAACCCTACTCCACAAACATCACACTGGTAAGGTTTCTCTCCAGTATGTATTCTTATGTGTTTTTTAAGATCACCACATTGTGCAAAGCTTTTTCCACAAACATCACACTGGTAAGGCTTCTCTCCAGTATGTATTCTTTTGTGTGCTTTCATTTTACTAGAACATGCAAGCCCTACTCCACATACATCACACTTGTAAGGCTTAGTATGCATTTTGATGTGTTCTTTCATACTATGAGATTCTGTAAACCCTGCTCCACAAACATCACACTTGTATGGCTTCTCTCCAGTATGTACACTTTTGTGTCTATTGAGATGACAATATTGTGTAAACCCTAAACCACAAAGATCACACTTGTAAGGCTTAACTCCAGTATGAATTCTTTTATGTTGTTTCAGACCAGAAGTGCGTGTAAACCCTACTCCACAAACATCACACATGTAAGGTTTCTCTCCAGTATGAATTCTTTTGTGTTGTTTCAGACTAGAAGATTGTGTAAACCCTACTCCACAAACATCACACTTGTAGGGCTTCTCTCCAGTGTGAATCCTTTTGTGTTCTTTCAGACTATAATACTGTGTAAGCCCTATGCCACAAACATCACACTTGTAAGGTTTCTCTCCGGTATGTATTCTTTTGTGTCTATTAAGGTTACTATATTGTGTAAACCCTATTCCACAAACATCACACTTGTAACGCTTTTCTCCAATATGATTTATTTTGTGTTGTTTCTCTCCGGTATGTATTCTTTTGTGTCTATTAAGGTTACTATATTGTGTAAACCATACTCCACAAACATCACATTTGTAATGCTTCTCTTGCATATGTATTCTTTTGTGTGTTTTAATATTACAAGTCTGTGTAAACCCTAGTCCACAAACATCACACTTGTAAGGCTTCTCTCCAGTATGTATTATTTTGTGTTTATTAAGTTGATGAGTTTGTGCAAACTGTGCTCCACAAATATCACATTTGTAAGGCTTCTCTCCAGTATGAATTCTTTTGTGTTGTTTCAGACTAGAAGAATGTGTAAACCCTACTCTGCAAACATCACACTTATAAGGTTTCTCTCCAGTATGTATTCTTTTGTGTTTATTAAGATAACTACATCGTGCAAAGCTTTCTCCACAAACATCACACTTGGAAGGCTTCCCTCCAGTATGTATTATTTTGTGTGCTTTCAGATGAGAAGACTTGTTGAACCTGACTTCACAAATATCACACTTGAAAGGCTTCTCTCCAGTATGAATTCTTTTGTGTTGTTTCAAACTAGAAGAACGTGTTAACCCTACTCCACAAACATCACACTTGTAAGGCTTCTCTTCAGTATGTATTCTTTTGTGTTTATTAAGATAACTACATCGTGCAAAGCTTTCTCCACAAACATCACACTTGCAAGGCTTCCCTCTAGTATGTATTATTTTGTGTGCTTTCAGATGAGAAGACTGGTTGAACTCGACTTCACAAATATCACACTTGAAAGGCTTCTCTCCAGTATGAATTCTTTTGTGTTGTTTCAGACTAAAAGAACGTGTTAAACTTACTCCACAAACATCACACTTATAAGGCTTCTCTTCAGTATGTATTCTTTTGTGTTTATTAAGATCACTACATCCTGTAAACCCTACATCATAAACATCACTCTGCTTCTGTCCAGCATGCCTTCTATTTCGTTTTTTCACAGTAGAAAAATGTGTTAGCTTTACACCACAAACATAATGTTCACAATAGTTCTGTACTTCTGCACTCTGCATGTTATTTACAATACCACAACTCATATCAAGACCATCAAGTTCATCACTTTTCTTTCTGCTGTTATCTGACCTACTTTCATTTTGAACTGTGACCTGGAAATCATTCTGGATTTCACCAATGTCTGCTGATCTGTCACGATAAATAACAGAATGCAACATTACATCACTTCCTGTTGTTCCTGGTTCATCATAAATGTCATTTGTCAAAAAGACAAGATTGGTATAATCATTCTTGTACAATCTGTCAATGGTGTTGATGCTCTGGGTTTGGTAAGGCACATCTGCAATTATATTGTATTTAGATAGAAATAAATAAACAATGCATGATAAGCAAAGAGTTATTAGATGTCCTAAATTGTGTAGTTCTTGATTGCAAATTTTCAGAATCTCATGAGTGGACATACATTACAGTTTTATAAAATTTTCATTAATTCTGGAAAATATGTTTTTAATTTTATTTTATTATATTACTGATGTCAATGGCTCAGATTTCAGGGTGTCTTGAAAAACAAAAAAAAATTGCTTAAAAACAAAAACAATAAAACAAACCAAAGCAGATTTGAAAGCCTATATTTCTTACAAGATCCAAATACTAGTCATAACAAAATAATAAGCTGGTTGTAAGTATTGAGCAGCGCTCAATGGGTTAAGGAGTAAGCTTGAGCTATTTTGACTGACAGCGAGATTAAGGAAAACCCCATGCAAGGAATGCAAGCGGTGAGCTGTTAGAAAAGGGCAGTGAGATTTTTAGGGGAGCTGGAATGCGGAGTTGGTACTGGACAGAGTGTTGTGTGATAGCTTGTACATGGAATTGGAATTGTAATTGCAGTGCATTTGTTGGCTTGTGATGAGGAAGTTATTGCATGTTTTTAAGTCATGCACCATTATTGTGATTGTATTTCCATAACCAGGATTCGTCAGATTTGTACTGGTTACAATACTCAGATGTGTTATTGATTATTGTTTGAACGTTCTGTACCTGTCTTCTGTCACAAGCCCATAACACATCCCCTAGACAGAAGTTACTAGGCTCGTAACATTAATTGGGGCTCGTATAAGGAGTTGTGTGAACTTGGGGAAGCTAGGGAATCATCTCACGTCCCACTATTTGAGAAGCTTAACTCTTTCAGTCCCAAGCAAAAAGGTGGGTTTGGCCCAAACAAAAATGGCCATACCAGTATGTTTTTATTTGGAAATAATTTTTTTTAAATGTTCATATTCATAAATAACAAAAGTCCATAATGGATGGCTATACTTTAAGAAGATAGCGTTTTTGAGTTGTCACAATTAGAAAACAGCCCTAGAAAGGATCAAGAGATACGAAAGCCAGTATACTGGCTCTTGGGCCAAATGGGTCTAGCGGGAAGTACAGTATACTGGCTCTTGGGGCTTAAAGAGTTAAGAAACACATTGGGAGCCTATTAGCACAGTCACCATATAAGACATAGACTTTGAGACCGAAAAATCAGCTGTTCAACATGCATTGATTGTAAACAATTGATGAGATATTTGCATAGTTCTAGACCTGAATTTGTGGCATTTATGCTTTGTAAACTGTGAACTAGTAAGTTAAATAGTGTTCAACAAATTGTTTGATACTTGAAATCAGATTGACTAATTGAAATGTACTTGCATATCGAAGACAAAGAATTTTCGGCCCAGAACAATGGCAGTTGAATTTCTATTGATGCATGAACTTTCTGTTGTGTGATTTGTATTCATCATCCTTCAAGACTAATGAGATCCAGTGATACCACAACATTTCATCTCTCCATGGGACATCTCACCAGGATGGATTCCAGCATCAGGCTTAGTATTTTAGATATGTATTTTTGAACTTATAAATTATTGTAGAGACCAGTTAACCCGTTACATTCCTTAATTAATTTATATATTATTTTGAACGAGTTACTGTATACTTGATAGGTTTCTCTGTTTTCTTTTCATAATACTATGTCAATTTTGTCATTGGGCTAGCTTCTTGTTATTTTGTTAAACTATTTTCTAGTAATTTTCTGTTGGGTAACTTCTGTGCTTTCTACTGTATTATCCATTCATACTAAGAGCATTTTTATGGATACCTCTGATTATTAGTTTATTATATATATATATATATTGTTCTTGACAAGTAGGATACATCCTTTATATCCTGACAACTATATAGTTCCTGACACACACACATATATATATATATGTGTGTGTGTGCGTGTATATTTGCCTTTATTTAGTGTTTAATTTGTCATCAGTATTTGATTTCAAATAATAATTATAGTCAATGATATTTGCTATCACTTCGATTACGGAAACAACAGCAAATGGATTGATTTGCCATTGCCCTAAAGACGCCAATAGGCATGATGGGAAACAATGGCAAAGAAAACCTATCTGCTGTTGCCCTAAGACGCCACTAGGCGTAATGGCCACTGACTGCTTTGACGGTCGGTGGCTAAGGACGGAAGAAGAAGAAGAATATTTGCTATATTATTAATTATATAATTAACTTAATTGTTGTATTCTTTCATCTAGTGTGACCATTCCAACAGATTGTCCATTTGATTTGCTGTGTCATTTTTTTCTTTTGAATTTTCTGGTGTCTTTAATATATTACATGTTAGTAATAACCTTTCCCTCACACATAAACCGCACACACACAAAGATACATGGAAGAACTTAACATCCAAAATACGCGACGTGCTGCACAGATACAAATACAAAACTAAGACGATTTTTGGAGGAAGTTTAATTTTAAATTCATACATTTTCCCAAAGTTACTTTATATTGCCACAGTTTTTGACCTCCCACAACAGGCTATCACAGATATAAACAGACAGACCAAAAACATACGGTTTTGGTTGCATGATTTACAACATTAAACACAAGACACAACTTGGCCTAGGCTGGTCCCAAGCCCTGCTGAAAAATGAGGATGTTGGCCTGCATGGAGGCCGTAAGGAGGCAGCCCTTCCATCATGCAAAGGCACAACAGGCATGTTTGTCTTAAAAACCAGATTATGAGAAACATATGACAGACAACCGGACTGATTCTAAAGACGACGAACTGGAATGGACTACGACTTATGGAACATGGAACACAAGAAATATGAATGGGAAGGAAGTTGAGCTGGTGGAAGAGATGAGGAAAGCCAAATTAGAAATCCTGGCTTTAACAAAAACAAAGAAAAAAGGACAAGGAGTTATGGATCTCGATGGTGCCACGCTGCTCTACAGTGGTGTCCCCACATCTGAAAGAGCTAAAGGGGGTGTGGGTTGTATTGTGGCCAAAAACCAAAGGGATAATATCAAAGGATGGAACTTTGTCTCGGAACACATTTTGGTCCTAAAACTGAAAGGAGAAACCATAGTCAACCTTGTCATTGTGTCTAGGGCAAATGAAGATAAGTGAGCAGAGGTCAAGGAGGAATTCTTCGAGCTGCTTCAAAGGACAGTGGACAACTGCCTAGATGCAATTATCATACTCGGAGATTTCAAAGCCAGAGTTGGAAATGACCATGCTAGATGGGGTGGAGTTATCAGAGGATATGGAGCAGATACTCTAAATGACAATGGAAAGCGACTCCTTAGATTCTGCACTGAGCAGAATCTGATCATTACAAACACAAAGTTCATCCATAAGAGCATACATGTATACACTAGGTGTGAACCAATAAAGAATGATAAGTCAGTGATTGACTATTTCATAGTTAGGAAGAGCTCATTCAAATATGTCCGAGATGCTAGAGTGTGGAGGGGGCCAGAGACTGGAAGTGACCCCTACTTGTTAACAATTAAAAGAACAACTGAAAGATTTACTTGCCTAGGAACTGCCTAACATCATGCAAGAAGCTAAGTAAATGAACAGGAGAAACAAGCATTAAGACCTACAACAGGGTTCATAGCAAATTTCTTCAAGCATTTTCCAGGGTTTTACCAGCCTTTTCCAGGTCCAGCACGTGATTTTCAAAGATGGGAAACTCTAATATTTTCCTCATCTAATTTTCTCAGATATAATTATCACTTTGCTGGCCAGCAATCTGGAGCATTACCATCTCCCATTACCAAGGGTGTGTGCGGATTTCTTTAAAAGGAACTGTTTGTTTGTTTTTTTAATTCATAAAAGATTGAAAAACAGACATCTTTTCCCAGTTTTTAGTGAATTTGTTCAACGTCAGCACAATAAAATGTTGGTGACATGGATAAAATAAGCTTGACTGATGTATTGATTTAACGATTAACCACATATATCAACATAAAAGGCTAATAAAAATTGTGAATAAAATATAAAAAAAACAATTTTTCGTTGAATGTATTCTGCGTCTGTGGCATCTGACAATGAGCATTTGTAAATGTTTGAGTAGTTAAGTACCTCTAGTTGTAGTCTGAGCTGCTTTTTTCATTAACTGGGGTTGACGTTGTAGCTGTAGGCCTCTGCAAGAGTCTTTGTCTGGATCGTTGATAATCCTCGACTGTGTGGTATAACTTGAAGTATGGTATCAGGCATAGAGGTACATTGCAATCTGGGTAGTACATGCAAGTCTGGCTTTTGTTCCCTGCAGCCTTACACACTTTACAATCTGGTTTGTACCTTGCTCTTTCATATTTATTGATGAAGTGGTGCTCAGTAAGTCGTGTTGTTGTGACCTGTGGTTTTGAAGGTGTCACACTGCGTCGAAGAATAGCAGGTTCAATAAGAGTCAGACTGACATCCTGATCTTTTCTTTGATCTTTTTTGTAGAGTTGGCAGTGTTGTAGGTTATGTGCCCATTGACCAGGGCAGTTTCAACTAAGAAATGATATAAAAATAGGATCTATGTGGGTAGGGGTAGCTTGCACCTAATTGGCTGAAGTGGTCGACACCTCCCATACTTTTGCTGTATTTTTCTGCAAGCACTGGCTTCTGAATTGTTCTGCCCTAAAGAATTTGTCTTTCTAACTGTCTTGTTTATATTATCATTGGAGTGAACAGTAGATATAAGATTAAAATCTTTTCGTATCATGCCAGGTGATTGTCAGCATGCCTTATCTTCTGTTGCACAAAACACAGGATGATTTACCTTTTTCAATTTGAGTTGTTTTTTCTTCAGTGCTACAGGAAAATGCTTCCTATTTTCAGCTACTGTTCCAAATGCGCCAATCCGAATTTCAGGTCTTGAAATAAAGCTGAAGGCTGAATAAAAACTACAACAGAAGAGAATATGTCCCTTGTGGCCTATCCATCAAGAAGATCTTTGACAACCCTGAAAGTTGTCCCAACACAACCTTCAAATCAATGGACATCTATTCAGTTGTGGCACCATGAACTTTGTTTTTATCACATTCACATCCCAGAAACGAACATGGAAATCCATTTGCTTTCGCTGCATTGATTTGTTCATGCTTTCATCAAACAGAACAATGTAACTGTTCTTGCTAAGCTGGCTCTCAAGAAGTGAGGTGAAATATGGAGCCAGTCCAAAAGAGGCCAGGTAGAAAGTTTTCCTTTCAGATAGACCAAACTGTCTGGCAATAGACCTATCAGGAAACATTTTCTGAAAAATTTTATTAATTCCTGTATTTGAATTAAAACTATAGTGACTTTTCACTGAAAAAAGAGTCCAAATAATCTCAGCTCTGAGAGTTTCTTCCTTGGTCACAAATGATGTCACATCCGTAGGTCTCCTAGTAGTGTTAGATGTTTTGACGTGTCCGAGGGAGTAGTGTCAGATGGTTTTGATGTTTCTGAGGGGAAAACTGCTCCTTGGGGTTGTGTTCTTTTCTGTTTAAAAAAAAAAAAGGGAACACACAAATAACTTATGAGTAGGCCTAAGCTATGTATATTTACCAAGTCAAAGTTCTAAACGCATGAATAATAAAGTCAAACAATATTTAACTAGAACAAAAGTTAATACAAGTATAAAGAAGGTATGATGATATCCTTATAATACTTATGATAACACTGACAAACAACTTTTTTCTTTCTTATATAAGAATAAGTGTTCTTAGGTCAGTTTCTTGCGCTGATTTCAAATTTGAAATCCGTTTATCTCTATCACGTCGGGTTCTTAAGATATTTGTGAATAAATATATTTTTGGGAAACCGTTATTTGCTCCGTTTCATTTTTACTATATAACTTTTTTAAAATTAATAAAATGCAAAATAATTCTACTTTTTATACTGCTAAAAGATGCATAACATATGTTACGTTATATTTCAAATAGTTACTGTATTTTGAAATAATTCTGAGTGAAATATGGCTTCTAGAAGTTGTAGAAATTCGGCTGATCTGTTCTGTTACGTGTGCGGATATTTTACCGATCGTGTTCACCAGAAAAAACTTTACACCATTGCTAAAGAAAGCATATGAACTTTATTTCGATTCGAAAGTTGATGATGCAAATAAATCTTGGAAGCCAAATGCAGTTTGTTCGACTTGTGCAAATACATTGGCAGGTTGGTTACGAAAATCGCCGAAGCATAAGTCGATGCCTTTTGGAGTGCCAGTAATATGGCGTGAACCGACAAATCACGCTACTGATTGTTACTTCTGCTTGACAAATATCTATGGTTTCACTTTTAAAACTAGAAAGTCTGTGGTTTATCCAAATATTGAATCGGTTTCGAAACCAGTGCCTCATGATCCAATCACGTGTCCGATCCCAGTTCCACCATAACAATATCCGTTGGACGTGAATGAACCATCAGAAAGTGATAGTTTACCTGCTTTAGAAACTAATTCTGACTCGGATTATATACCGGTGAATGATGGTGTTCACTTAATTAACCATTCAGAACTTTCAGATCTAATACGTGATCTCGCTCTCACCAAAGGACAAGCGGAATTACTCGGTTCGCGACTCAAAGAATGGAATCTTTTAGCGCCCAATACTCCGATATCTAAATTTCGTCATAGACACAGAGAACTTGTTCAATACTTTGAGATGGATGATGACATTTGCTATTGCAAAGATGTAAAAGGTCTAATGGTGCACCTCGGTCATGAGCACATAGTCAACGAATGGCGACTTTTCATCGACTCTTCCAAGACTAGTCTAAAAGCCGTGTTATTGCATAATGGAAATTTATTTTCATCAATTCCAGTCGCCTACTCTGTTCATATGAAAGAAACTTATGACAATATGGCTATACTTTTGGCAAAAATAAAGTACAATGACTACCAATGGCGGATTTGTGGAGAACTAAAGGTCATTGCAATTCTCACGGGCATGCAGACTGGGTATACTAAATTTTGTTGCTTCCTATGTGAATGGGACAGCCGCAACAGACAGGAACATTATGCAAGAAAGGTGTGGCCTGTCAGGGATCGTATGCAGCTCGGGCATAAAAATGTAATACACGAGCCATTAATTAACAAAGACAGCATCATTTTACCACCGTTACATATAAAGTTGGGGCTCATGAAGAATTTCGTAAAAGCGTTAGATAAAATGAGCAAAGCTTTCACTTATCTTCGAGAAAAGTTTCCGCAAATTAGCGATGCAAAGATAAAGGAAGGTATCTTTGTAGGACCTCAGATTAGGAAAGTTATTGCAGACAAAAAATTCGAGAACTTGTTACATGGTAGTGAACTTCGCGCATGGATGGCATTCAAATCGATCATCGATAACTTTCTGGGAAATCACAAATCTGTCGACTATGTGCATATTGTTAAGCAGTGCATAGATGCATACAGAATTATGGGCTGTAACATGTCCCTCAAAATCCATTTGCTCGATTCACATCTTGACTTTTTCCCTGACAACCTTGGCGAAGTCAGCGATGAACATGGAGAATGATTCTATCAAGATATCGCCGTAATGGAGTCACATTATCAAGGACGGTGGAGTGTGACCATCTTCTTCTTCTTCTTCCGTCCTTAGCCACCGTCCGTCAAAGCAGTCAGTGGCCATTACGCCTAGTGGCGTCTTAGGGCAACAGCAGATAGGTTTTCTTTGCCATTGTTTCCCATCACGCCTATTGGCGTCTTTAGGGCAACGGCAAATCAATCCATTTGCTGTTGTTTCCGTAATCGAAGTGACCATGCTTGCCGATTATTGTTGGATGCTTCATCGCGATGTACCACATGCCATTCACCGACGAAAGTCGACTGCAAAGAAATTCAAGCCTACATAACTGTTATACTTCTTGTACAAATGATGTTGTAATACTGTATGCGTTGTTAAAAAACTTCAATTGCGTATTTCTAGAGATCCCGACCTGATAGAGAAAAACGGTTTGCAGATTTAAAAACAGCGCATTAAAATTGACCAGAAAAACATAGAAATGTTAGAGAAAGAAAAAAAAATTTTTTTTTTTGTTAGCCAGTGTAAGTGAAAATCAATTAAATATCTAACTGGAAACACCCCCCCCCCTCCCCCAACCCATCTTTACTATCTTTGTTTGGTGTTTTTGTTGGGTTTTGTGTTGTTTTATCTTGTTTGTTTGTTTAGATATTTTTTTAAATTTTATTTAATTTTTATTTTATTTATTTCTTTAAATAACATAGGCCTATGCACAAAATTGGTAATTTTTATTTATCCTAATTACAGTGATTTAACAGAAGTGATGGCACTTTCATGAATCAGCGGTTATTTATGTTATCTGGAATTGAAAACATGTAGGCCTATCCTAATTATGACCCTTCAGAAGTTGAACGAGTCTCTTTAGGCTATCATTTAAAAAAAAAAAAAGGAATTAAAAATAAATTTATTTCCAAAGAATGTGGTGAAGTGAACAGTGGGACATGGGTCTGATAACAGGGTATAGGATATGGAATCGCCATCAATTTCTATTCCTGACAATCTTAAACTGTGTCAAAGATGTTCCCGTAAGCAGTTGTAAACTAAGAAATTTCATTCAAACACTATAATTTTGGCCATGGTTAAGAATAAAACTGTAGACTAAATATATTGTAAATTAAAGACGCAAGTACAGTAGGCCTATCTATAAATTGGACTTATCTAAATATGTTTTATAAATGAGATAAATAAATTTATTACTTACCTCAGTTGAAATGAACAATTTAATACAACTTGAATGTGCAGAGACAAGTTGTTGGTGTTTTTTTCCAGTAACATGCGACTTTACTGCACTTTCTCCCATGCTGGTCAAACATATTTCTTTTTTACACATGGTGCAATTTGCGTAATCAGTTTTTTCAGGCGCTATCCATGTTTTATAACTTGGCATTTCTAGCAAACCGTCAAAAATGCAAACTCCCGAAAACGTCTGGAAATGGATTTAGTGCACAAAGGGAAGTAAAAATTCTACGGTAACTGAAATTTAATGAAAAATACCATCAATAACCAAAAAATGGAAGCCAAGCGTACAACTTTCAATTTGTAATTTTTTTCCAGGTCCGATGCGGGAAATTCAAGGCTTTTAGCCATTTTTCCAGCCTTTTCAAGGCCTGGAATTTTTTTTTTCGATTTCCAGGTTGCCACGAACCCTGCTACAAGCTGAGAGAGCCAGAAGTGAAGACCACGTATCAGGGGCTTATTGCTACAGCAGTGAGAAACACAGAACAATAACCTGATGACCTGCAAACACTCTGGCTGACATTCAAGGACATCATAAAGATAGCTGCAACAGAAACATGTGGTGAAGTCCGACTTGGGAACATGAGAAAGAGGACACCTTGGTGGACAGATGTGGTTAAAGAGAAAATAAGAGAGAAGAAAAAGGCATAGAAACAATGCTTAGGAGCTAAAAACATAGCAGGAAAAACAGAAATATAGAGAATATGTGATACTCAGAACAGAAGCAAAGAACAAGGTGCTAGCAGCAAAATAAAAATCCTAGGACAAATTTGGAGAAAAGCTAGAAAACGATGCGCAAGAAAACCAGAAATTGTTTTATAAGACCCTAAAGAACATGAGGAAGGAAAAACAATGCCCTCTCAAATTTATAAAGGACAAGCAAAGCACATTGCTTACTGCCCCAAAAGAAGTAATGGAAAGAATATTTATCAGAACTCCTGTAGAGCAAGCAAGGTCAAGCATTAAAAATGATAACTACTGGCACAGAAGAGGAAACCAATGGTGGTGTAAAGATGGAAGAACTGAAGGCAGCACTGGAGAAAATCAAGATGGGCAAAGCAGCAGGATATGATGGCATAACACCAGAAATGGTTAAGTACGTGGGAGTAGCAGGCGACCTATTACTCCTAAGGGTCCTACAGGCAGCTTGGTGCAACAAGACTATACCAAAGGATTGGGAGATTGCCATAATAACACTGATTTTCAAAAAGGGTGACAACTGACAATGTGGAAACCATAGAGGCATATCCTTTCTCAGTGTCCCTGGTAAAATCTACTCTAGAATCCTGGAGCAGAGACTCAGACACCTAGCTGAGCCACAAATGGATGAGGTCCAATGTGACTTCCAAGCAAGTAGAAGTACTCAAGACCTAATCTTCACACTCAGACAGTTGAGTAAAAAGGCTCTTGAGTATAAGAGTGAGATCCATCGTTGCTTCTTAGACATGGAAAAGGCATTTGACAAGGTCCCCTGGAACAAACTCTAGGACTGTTTGGCAAGGAAGAACATTCCATCTCCTCTGATTCATGCTATACAGAGCTTTTACAGACTTGAAGAAATTATGTAAGGACGGCAAACCATAAGTCAGAAGAATTCAGGACCATCACTGGTGTAAGACAAAGTGATATTCTGTCACCTTATCTTTTCATACTCTTCATGGACGATGTCATCAAGGCATGTAAGGAGAGGACAGAAAAGTATTCAGTGGAGTACTGGAAGATGAGACAGGTCTGTATTTCAAAGCTGGCACTTGCTGATGATGTTGCCCTGATTGCTAAATCAGAGGCACATCTTCAATTCAACCTGCAAGTCTGGAAAGATGAGCTGGAAAAGGATGGTCATAAGCAGCTCGAAAACAAAAACCATGGTGATATCATGAGAGGAAAGAAGGAAGGTAAAAGGAGGTAAAGGATCCTGTTACACGCCCATTGAGGCATATTGGGAATTTGGTGATAGGCCCAAATTTTCTTGACCATTGGCACACTAGGGGTGATGTGGTCAGGATCATGCTGGCTGCCTTAGCTGTCCCACCGTTACTCTGGTACCCAATTCATGAGGCTGGGTCAACCACAGAGAAGTTTGCAGTCTAAAAAATCCCACCTCTACTGGGGATCGAAGAGAGGAAAGAAGGCATCAGATTAAGCTGGGAGAACAGGTCCTGGAGCAGGTCCACCACTTTAAATACCTTGGGGCTGTTATAGACCAGAAGGGAGGCATCAAAGAAGAGTTGGCCACTCAAAAAGCAGCAGCTGAGAGACTTTTTCAGGCCATAAATCGAGGATTCCTCAGCAAGAGAGAGGTTGGTAAGAAAACGAAGATGGTTGTATACCGCTCCACCTATGTCCCAGTCTTGACATATGGATGCAATCCATGGGCAATGACTACAACCCAAAAAAAGCCTGATCAAAACCTCAGAAATGAGGTATCTAAGGAAGGTGGTTGAAGTAACAAGAAGAGACATGGTCGTCAACCAGATGATACATCAAAGCCTAAAATCCCACCCCTGCAGACCTAAGTAGAACAGTCCCAACTAAGATGGTTTGGCCATGTCTGCAGAATGGGAGAAGATCGGTGTTACGCACAGATTCTTTTGTAGGCAATGAATATAAAGATATTTATTTATCTGTTAACACTTTTTTGTTGTTAGTCAAAGGTACATAACCCTTGATTTAGTTGATGGTACCTTTTATTATGTCTGTTACTTTCTCTTGGGTCTTATATGAATACTAAGATTTACGTCGGCCCATCTTGAGTTGAACTCTGGGGGTCACGGGCTTCTGCGCATGTATCGAACGGGGGTTGTCAAGAGAGACTTCCGAGATGATGGCGGATTCTGGTCGCTGTACGGACAGAAGTCCGAAGATTTGTTCTTTGCTGTGAAATGTTGGGGAAAGGCGACATCGTCTGTGTGACTATTATGTCTATGTTCCTCCCCAGAATATATTCTTAGTGCCAAAGGATGCGTGTGCTATTTTTCTAGTGTTTTTCTAGGATGATAAGGTAAAGAGAGACAGTTACTGTACCTTTTCACATGCCTAGATCTGCAGCCATGGTATGGTCTGCACATGTATATGATTGACTATTTTCGAGACGACATTTTGCTAGCAGCACCATTATTCGTATGATATACATTGCATTATTATGCATATGAGATACACAGCATTATTTAAATGATGGACAGCGCCCTTTACTTATGCTTCATTATGCAGCTTCGGAGTGAGCGAAGCTCATCGAAGTTAGGAGCCATTTTTGGATCTCGCCTTTGCCTAAGCAGATCATCGTTCGGAGAACAGGGATGCCTTACTATTTGATGATGATACAGAGATGTCTACTATTGTAATCCACTACTGGTGGTTTTAAGATTGTCGTCATAAAAGCCTGCTAATTTACTATTGTAATTCTTTGTCAGAAGAGGTTCTGTCAGGGAGCCATTGATGATAAATATTTGAGAACATTAACTGACGTGATCAGTCAGTTAGGCTTGAAAGTAAATACAACTAGAACCTAGAGGGACTAGCTACTAACGTTCTGTGGTATTCACATTCTTTATGAAGGTATATTTGATGTCGTAAACCATTTTCAAGCATGTGATGTTGTTGCCAACCTGTTCCAGTGACTGTAGCTGTGTTGTCAGAGTGTGCGTCCCATTAAACTGTATGAAACTGTTAACAGTAGTTCCAGCCATCATTGACTTCCAGATATGAGTGAATGAGTGCCTTGTTACCTATCAACTCTACAGAACAGTACACCCATTCGCGTAACTCACATCTGCACTCTCACTCAATATAAACACTGTCCCTTGCCAGGGCCTCAATGCTTTATGGACAAGGTGACCGGTATATCCAACACTGTGTCGGTTCGAGTTGACCATCAACCTTCATCAAGATGACTAGTACACACAAATTACATGCACCACAGTCACCCTTATCAATGTAATGGGCCAGTGCGACGCCTTTGCATTTACAGTTTACATTCTACATTTATCAGTGTGGTGGCTTCATGTATACAGCATTCTTCAGTGATAAGAATATACACACACTTATCATTCGGCTACAACGGCAAGCATGAGAAACTAACAGCCAGGGATCCAGACCTCCAGGATGACCCAAAGGAGGACAACATTGGACAATCTTTGAAGGACCGAGGACTTGCTCAATCCCATTACAGTCCAGTCGTTTCAAGCACAAATAGTGTTACCCAGTGGACTTACTTTCAGTGCTCCATATCAGTCTTCTTTAGCTGATCGCAGAAGTTTCATATGAAAAGGCCATTATGAAAGTCCTTATTGGAAGAGTCCTAGGACTCATTGCCACCATAGTCATGAACATTATCCATGTATTTCTTATTGGTTTTAGCACTCTTGATTGGAAGATAGTTTATGGTTACAGTTGGTATTACAATTTTAGCCTTGCATAACTTTATTATAAGTTTTATTGGAATAAGGATTGTTTGGTGCATAGATTGTCCAGGTGATAGACCATTTCAGGTAGATTACAGACTATTTGATCCTTAAGATCAGGAAAGAGGTAAGGAATCTCTCTTTTTTTTCCAGCTTACTTTCACCACTGAGCCATCCATCAGCTGCTGTCCCAGTCCACTACTCTGTTATGGGTGTTCCAGAAGAGAAGGCTAAACAGAGTGGAATGAACAGATAAGGTGCACTTGGTATTATGATAGAGCACAATTATATTTTGAAAAACCGATCATGGCATTGTCTAACTTGCATTATATATTTGTTCTCAGCCTTGAAGTCATCAGTATGTTGAAGAAGTACAATATTCGATAACATGGTCTGTCATCAAACTAACCAGTTGTGATGTAAGCTTAGATGTCTTTATTACCATCAACCTTTTCCAGCAAAGGAACTGAACATTAGGCAGTTGGGTCTCCTGTTGGTTACTTCACTCACGGCAATTTTCCTGTATAAATTATTTTTTCATAGTACTATAATATATGATTGCATTGTTTAGTAGTTGTAATTTGAACATGTAAAATTTTTGTTAGATCTTTATTGTATGGCCATGGATATTTGTTAACTTGATTTGTATTAATATTGCATTACACACTAGATAGTATTCTGATATATCATTGTGCTTCATTGCTTCCCATTTATTTTGCTTCCATATTGGAGCTATTGTTAGTTTGGCATTGTGTGTGAATGATCAGTGCATTGGAACCTCCTTCCTTGGTGGAAAACCCATTTTCCACTTGAAGAGGGAGGTAATGTAATGAAATAATTAGCAGGTTGCAAGTATTGAGCAGCGCTCAATGGGTTAAGGAGTACGCCGGAGCTATTTTGACTGACAGCGAGATTAAGGAAACCTCGTGCGAGGAATGTGAGCTGTATGAAAAGGGCAGTGAGATTTTGGGAGAAATGGATTTTGGAGTTGGTACTGGATAGTGTTGTGGGATAGCTTGTACATGGGTTTGGAATAGTAATGGAATTGTAATTGAATTTTAATTGGATTGCATTTGTTGGCTTGTGACGAGGAAGTCTGGCCCTTGGTTATTGCGTGTTTTGAAGTCAGGCACCATTATTGTGATTGTATTTCCATAACCAGGATTTGTCAGATTTGTGCTAGTTGCAATACACAGATGTGTGGGACTGTAAACTCAGATTTTGTTATTGATTATTGTTCAAATGTCCTGTACCTGTTTTCTGTCACAAGCCAATAACACATCCCCTAAACAGATGTTACTAGCTCGTAACACTAGTAAAAGTTTCTGTTTTGTTTTACGACAAAAGTCTCTTTAACTGCTCAGTGTGAAAACGATAAATGGAAAATGTTTAAAAAAAATGTCCATATATCTTGTCATGCCTTCCCAGAATACTCTGCAGTATCAGTTCTTTAAAAAAAAAAATTATTATTATAACTGGCACATAAAGATTAATGAATATACATCTATAATATATCATGGAAGTGTGCTGTGTTATACAGAGTCCCCTCATCAGACAGGAAAAAAGAGGAAGAAAGGTGAAACTTCTGGACTTGTATTAATTGTCTAGGAACACACATTAATTCATCACCGCCAGCAGTATAGAACACAAGAATACTTGAAAATCTTTGTCATATGTAATCTCAAGACTTTCAACTAATACTGTTATTATATTTCTTTTAACTTGTAATAAATGTGTAAAACGTCACTGACTATATATGTATTGTTTTAATATATAGTAAGACATGTAAAATATAAATCTTTGCAGACACCTTAAGTCCAAATACAGTGAGCAAGTAAACATTACAAATTATGTATAGTATATAATTTATTATACATGTTTCATGTAAAATTTTTGTGGAGAAAAATGATCTGCAAAGCCATGTGACATGGTATTTGAAGAAGAAAAAGAAATGACATGTCAAGTACAAATTATATGTGGTGGAATAACCCATTCCTATCTGTATGTTGTAGTGGAATAACACATCCCTGATCTATATGTTGTGGTGGAATAATACTGCCCTAATCTATGTGTTGTCTGGGAGAGAGGAAATACCAACAGAATGGAAGGAAGGTTATCTGGTCAAGTTGCCTAAGAAGGGAAATTTCCAAGAGTGCACAAATTATAGAGGAATAATGTTACTATCAGTGCCAGGAAAAGTTTTAAACAGAATCATCCTTGAGAGATTAAAAGAGTCCATAGACAAGCAACTGAGAGATAAACAAGCAGGTTTTCAACATAACAGATCCTTATTCAGACTAGATAGCCACATTGAGAATAATAGTTGAACAAAGTCTGGAATGGAATTCACCGCTATACATCAGATTCGTGGACTATGAAAATGCATTTGACAGTGTAGACAGAGAATCACTTTGGAAACTGATGAGGCATTATGGAGTTCCCATGAAGATCATTAACTTAATAAGGAAGACCTATGAAGACATGACATGTAGAGTTCTTCATGAAGGACAACTTTCAGAACCATTTAGCATAAGAACGGGAGTGAGACAGAGATGCCTCTTGTCTCCATTTCTTTTCTTACTAGCAATAGATTAGGTTATGAAAACATCGACATCACACAACAGAAATGGAATCCAGTGGAATCTGACTAAACAGCTCGACGATCTGGATTTTGCAGATGACTTGGCTCTTCTGTCCCATAACCATAATCAGATGCAAGAGAAAATAAAAATTCTTGATTAGAGGTCACAACAAGTGGGCCTGAAAATACACAGGGAAAAGACAAAGATTATGAGAATAAATGCAAGAAATGATTACAAGATTGAACTTGAAGAAACACCACTAAAGGATGTAAAATTGTACATATATTTTGGTAGTAATATAGACAAAGTTGGAGGGACAGACAATGATATCAAAATAAGAATACAAAAAGCAAGAGGCGCTTTCACTGCATTGGAAAAAATATGGAGGTCAAGAGAAACCAAGTCCAACATGAAAATAAGAATCTTCAACTCAAATGTGAAATCAGTCCTATTGTATGGCTCTGAGGCATGGAGAGCAACAAAAACAACAACTGAAAAGCTACAGACTTTTATAAAGGGGTGCTTGTGTAGACTAGACTAGAAGGACTGAAATGCTATGACAAAGTCACAAATGCGCATGTATACTAAGAGTTAACTAAACGATTTTGAGGAAAAAAAACTGTCAATGTTTCTGTGATAATGTGTGTAATGTGTAAAGAGTAGGAAGATGAAATCATTAAAACTGTGTTATGACATGAACTATTACACAATGTGTGGGGAGCCGCGCTGGTGTAGTGGTTATCAAACTGCGCTAGCGACCAGGTGACCCAGGATCAAACCCGGGTGAGGACATTTGAAGATTTGTCGTCGACCGGGATTTGAGTTGGATTAACTCGAGCCCTGGTGATAACATTTGAAGATGTGTCGCTGACCAGGGACTGCCGGCTCCTGAGCCAACCCAGTTCTAATGGGTACCCCGAAATCGGCGAGTATCTGCCTGAATGGCGAGGGACACCTGTCTCTGTACAAGAAGAAAAGGGATACTCAGGTAAAAATCAGTCTCAGGTTAGACATGCTAACCTGAGATTTCACCTCAAGTAATAGTGGGCATACAAAAAAAAAAAAATTACACAATGTGTGAATTTTTATCTCTATTATTGATGTCTAAGATTTTTTATTTGATGCGCAAGTACTGATGTATGATAATAAATGGAAATGCCAGAAAGGTTCATGAGCAGATTCACTATTATCTCTATACAAGGTAACCTAAATGATATTCTTATCTTATAGATTTATTTACTAAGAATGCAAAGTTAGATTCTCAGAAATCAATAAAACACTAGAAAAAAAATTATAAGCAACAAAAATAAATAAAACACTAATTTATCTATATGCCTACCATTTCATTACCTTCATCTTTGCATAAACCAGGTTTTTCTACTTTCTTAATTCTTGGTGTTTTTGTATCCATGATGTCAACTATCTGATCATGAGTATCACAGTCTTCAGTGTAGTTATGACCACCATGATTCTGGCAGGAAAAGAAAAAATGAGAATTATTTAGTGTGATTAAAAACTGATACATCAATTTATTAAGCTGAGTACATGAAAAATGTTGTGCTAGAACTTGTGATCCACCTAGGACCCGAAGAATTCAGTGGCCCAAAGGTAGCTGTCATGTTACAAGCAGACACAAACATTCAGAGCAGTGGTGGTTTGGTAATCACAAATCTGAAGTTTGTCACACAACGAATGCTTCCCTTGTAGAATTGATGTCAAAGGAAACATTTATTGCATAACAAACTTCAGATTTGTGATTATCTAACTACCATTGCTCTGAATGTTCATTTGCTTGTAGAAGTGATGTCAACTCTGCCAAGGCCGGTCCCAAGCCCAGCTGAAAAAGGAGGATGGCATGGAGCCATAAGGAGGCAGTCCCCCCCCCCCCTATCATACAAAGGCACAACAGGTCAAACACCTGTTTGCCTTAAAACCTGCTTACACAAAATGCAAGAGAGAAAACCAGGCTGATCATAAAGAAGACAAACTGGAATGGACTATGGACTACAACTTATGGAAAATGGAATTTAAGGAGTATAAATGGGAAAGAAGAGGAGCTGCTGGAGGAAATGAGGAAAGCAAATGAAGATTTGCAAGCAGAGGTCAAGGAGGAATTCTTTGAGCTGATTCAAAATACAATGGATGACTGCCTAGATGAAATTATCCCGCTTAGAGATTTCAATGCCAGAGTTGGAAATGACCATGCTAGCTGGGGTGGAGTTATCAGAAGGTATGGAGAAGGTATACTTAATGACAATGGACAGTGACTCCTTAGACTCTGTACTGAGCAGAACCTGATCATTACAAAAACAATGTTCCCACATAAGCACAGACATGAATGCACTAGATGTGAACCAACAAAGAATGAGAAATCAGTGATCAACTATGCCATAGTTAGGAAGTGCTGATTCAAGTATGTTCAGGATGCTGGAGTCAGTAATAATAATAGCCCCTTCAGTCATAACTGACTATGGGAATGCGCCCCTGAGATGGCAGCCCTCAGCTGCTTATTTTCCTGGTGCTCCTTTTGACGTTTTCTCCCCTCCTCTATTGGAAGGGATCACTACCTTCTAACAATTAAAAGAACAACTGAAGGAGTTGCTTAGACTATGAATTGCCTACCATCACGCAAGAAGTTAAGTAAATGAACAGGATAAATGAGTATAAAGACCTACAAGCTGAGAGATCCAGAAGTTAAGACCAGATATCAGGGGCTTATTGCTACAGCGGTGAGAAACACAGAACAACCATCTGATGACCTAGAAATTATGTGGCTTAAATTCAAGGTCATCATAAAGACAACTGCAGCAGAACCATGCAGTAAAGTCTAATTTGGGAAGAAGAGAAAGAGGACACCTTGGTGGACAGAGGAAGTCAAAGAGAAAATAAGAGAGAAGAAAATGGCATGGAAACAATACTTTGGAGCTAATAACACAGCAGGACAAATAGAGAAATATAGAGAATATGTGATACTCAGAACAGAAGCAAAGAACAAGGTGCTAGCAGCAAAACAGAAGTCCTGGGAAGAATTTGGAGAAAAGCTAGAAAAACATGTCCAAGAAAACCAGAAATTGTTCTCCAAGACCCTAAAGAACATGAAGAAGGAAAAACAGTGACATCTTAAATTTATAAAGGACAAGTAAGGCAAACTGCTTACTGACCCAAAGGAAGTAATGGAAAGATGGAAAGAATATTTCTCAGAACTCCCTGATGGTGAGCAAGTTCAAGTAACAGAAAAATGACAACCTCTAGCACAGAAGAGGCCAATGGTGGTGAAGATGGCATCAAGATGGAACAACTACTAGGCAAAGCAGCAGGGCATGATGGTATAACACCAGAGATGGTTAAGT
>JAMPIV010018982.1:0-108971 GCA_024509875.1 Oreohelix idahoensis
GTGGTGTTAAAAATCCTTGGTTTTGCCTGAAAAAAATCTCTCCCACTCTGCTCTTCAGTAGCTAACTCTTCCTTTATGTCTCAGTTTCCAGTCTATAACAGCTTTGTGTAATTAAACTGGTTGAAACTGCTCCAGGAGCATGTTCTCCCTATCTTAATCTGATGCCTTCTTTCTCATGAGATGTCACCAATGGTTTTTGTTTATAGATGCTCCTGATGACCATATATCTCATCTCCAGCTCTTCCATCCAACTTGCAGGTTAGATAGAAGATGTGCCACTGGAAAAAATATTAGCAATCATGGGCAACATGGTATTTTTTTTGCTAGCTCTGAAATACAGACCCGTCTCATCTTCCAGTACCCTGCTGAATACTTGTTGGTTCCTTTCCTTACATGTTTTTGGTGACATGGGTCCCATGAGGAGTTTGAAAAGGTTTGAGATGACAGGATATCACCTTGTCCTTACACCAAGTGGTGGTCCTGAACTCACGTCAGGACTTAATGATTTAGAGTCCACCCTCACTCATTAAAAAAAGGTTTTATTTTTACCAAACTAAAATGTAGAAGTATATAAAAGGCCGAGTAACCCCCCCCCTGACATTTAACAATACAGGTTGGTAACCCAGTGTTGCGGACAATGATTAAGTGGGATCGAGCTATCTTCACTAATGTCCGCAGGGGTCGCTTTACTAAACTTTAATGTTGAGAAGGTGGTGTGAATCGTTTCTTGTGTTTTGTTAGTGAGTGGTCTTTAGTGCTTCTTGTTGTTTTTTTGGCTTCTCTTGACTTGATGGTGTATTAGAAGGTGTTTTGTGAAACTAGACAATGCCCATGATATTACAAACTGCACAACACATCTGGGGCACCACACTTAGATAAAATATTCTCGAATGCCTGGCATAGAGAACATTTACAATTTATTCACATAATACATGATACTTCATCATGCGACACATTCCAAAACAGTTTACAAGATATACGTCAATGTTAGCCAATATAAACATTTGGCACTTCAGAAATTTTACCGGTGATTTCTAGGAAAATATGTAATGAATTTTGTGTGGATAGCACACGTAAGACTGTCATCTACTTGTAAATAATGGCTTGGCTGCATGAGCCACTGTTCACGGGTGAATACACTCTCGTAGTTAATAGGTCTGTCACCAGACATGCCCATACAATAAGAACCCATGGTTAAGAACAAACATTCTGCAATCAGCCATCACTGGGTGAATTACACAGCTCCTACCTTGAGCTTACATGTATTTATCAAACTCCAATAGAATTCTCACGTTGAGATATACATAATCAATAATTATTCCACATACATGAATAGAATGGCATGGGCCACACACACACACCTCCAGAGGGCAGAATGCCTCTAGCTTGCTCGAAAGTAAAAATCACACTGACTGTCCCATTGTTCTACCAACGTCTTCAAAATAAATACACTATCATTGTGAACAGTTTAACCCATGGATTCATGAGCCGCAATGACGTGACTATTTATGAACACTACTATGAGCCCTTCTCATCTGTGTTAAAACATCAACAATCATCAATAACAATGGTATGTGAACATGTATTCACAGTTGAGAGGAAGTTTTGAGGTGCAAAAAATTATTTACTTACTCGTTCCCCTTCTACCATGAGGTGTAGAGGTTAGGGAAGAGGGGTGCCAGACTATCCTATCAGCTGTCTTCCTCCTGGCCTGGTTCCATTCTAGTCCTCGTTTCTTCAAAGATTGTGTAATGTTGTCCTCCTAGCTTACTCTGGGTCATCCTGGGGGTTCAGGATCCCTGGCTCTTTGTTTCCCATGCTTGTCATGGTAGCCAATCTTCTCACATTCTGCAGACACGGCCAAACCATCTTAGTTGGCACTGTTCAACTTGGGTCTGCAGGGGGTGGGATTTTAGGCCTTGACTTATCGTCTGGTTGTGGACCATGTCTCTTCTTGTTACTTCAACCACCTTCCTCAGATACCTCATTTCTGAGGTTTGGATCTGGTTTTTGTGGGTTGTAGTCATTGCCCATGACTCACATCCATATGTCAAGACTGGGACATTGGTGGAGCGGTATACAGCCATCTTCGTATTCGTACCAACCTCTCTCTTGCTGAGGAATCCTCAAATTATGGCTTGAAAACGTTTCCCAGCTGCTGCTTTTTGAGTGGCCAACTCTTCTTTGATGCCTCCCTTTTGGTCTATAATAGCTCTGAGATATTTAACTCTTTCATTCCAGAGTTATTTTGCACGCTGTGCCAGACTTTTTGTGGGCAGAATTTTATAGAGTGAAGTGGTCATCTTTCAGTCTAAATTTGTTGTGTGAATTGTCCTTTGAACATGTACTTATTATATACCAAACTGTAGAGAAAATGATAGAGAATTGTAATATTTAATGTCTTTAGTAGTATTAACACAAGTATGTTCGGTATACTTAAAACATTTTGCATGTAAAATTGAAAAAGGCTAAAACGTTGACTGTAGAATACGATCTTACCAAAGACAAATTACTGTTGTAGACAATAAAGCTTTCTTTTTAGTCTTCAAACATCAAGTTAATCCATATACAAAGTAAAAAAAAACATGCTTATGGCCACAATTAGTACATTTAGTGTTATTCACACCAGTTTTTCCGTGGTCCTTTGTAAGAAAAATATAAATTATGCAATCGTGCATTACGTAATTTTCAAACAAATAAAGAAGAATAACATCATATACAAAGTTTTTTACTCTTGTTTAATGTTTTAGTTGTATCCTAAGCTTCATCTTCTTAACAATATTATACATAGGTAATTTTTTTTGTGCTTAAGGGAAAGTCATTATTGAGTTACTTCCCTTGAAAGTTGTGCCATCTCTTCGATCAAACTCCGCGGATAAATCCATTTTACTGCGATTTATTCGTTGTTTGAGGGACTGTGTGTTTTCCTATGTCGGCCTGTCGCCGGGAAAAAGTGATCTCAGTATTTGTGGGGAAAGTGATAGTCGTCTAAACCTATCGTGTATGCTTTACCCCAGTGTTTATTCATATTGCCAAGGAATGGCAGTTTCATATTTCCTCTACCAAGGTAATCAAAGACACTCTTATGAACTCTCGATCGAAGCCACCATTTTCGATAGTTACGATTTGAATGTCTAAGAGAATATATTTGACTCGATGAAAACGACTTCGATTCCTAGCAGCACTATATTCTGTAGAATGCAGTCAATTGTTCATGATCAAATCTACAGAGCAATGCAATGTTTTATGAATGACTAACTTTAGGACAGATTCATTATCTGCATCCAAACGTGAGTGACAGTTCACGAGTGAAGCCATCTTGGAACCAAAACATGTAGCGACTTTCAAGAAGAGAAAGGGGATGCCCGTATTATCGCTTGTTTAGTCCAGAGATCACTGCTACACATGAGAACCCGTTATTAGCGGTTCAATATTATTATATGAAAAAAATATGTGCTGAACATTATGTGGGAGAATCGTCGCTAAACGAGATTAGGTTTAGAAGCCATCTGAAATATTGTTTATAAGCTGACGTGCTCAGTCAGTGAAGTCAGATGATTTATATGTATGGGCGATGCTGAGGGCTTGGCTACTGACAGTCCATTATAATATTAATCTACATGAGTGCCCATGTAACATAACATTGCAAGACCATTTATCCACTGTACTATGATGTATTATGCCAACCTGTGATTTGTCACTATCTGTGCTGTCGAGTGTGTACGTCCAATTAAACTTTAGAAAAGGTACACAGTCGTTGGTGTCGATGACTTCCAGTCATACATGAGTGTGAGAAAAGAACATTTGTCAACAACACGAACCCTTATCATCATTCGCACATTGTACACTCAATCCATGTCTACACACCACTGCGTAGGTCAAGTTGACATTCCATACACTACAGTGGAGCAAACAACACCATAGAGATCTTATCAACTGATGATGATGATGATGTCTGCTTCCATCCACTTATATCTATCTTTTGGTGGATATCATTAACGGGAATAAAAATCCAACATTATCAACCTTATCAACTGGTGGACCAGCTTTCTGGGTTTGACCTCGCAGAAGTTCAGAAGTCAACAGATTACCGATACCAGACCGTTTCCTGTGGCTGATACGACACACTTGCAGTATTGGTTTGCTCTTTGTCAACACTTCGTCACGTGACCTGTCAAGTGAATGCAGTATGTAGGCCAGCGTTGTTGACAGTTTTACATTAGACATTACAGAGTTTCACAGAACAGTTGGATCAATTCTTGTCAATGTTAACAGGAAGACAGTATTTGTGTACTAAGAAGTCCTATTTTCATCGATGGATCTTCTTGTTTTCCATATATGAACTTTAATATTTAAGGCCAGAATGTTTAATTGAATAAAGTGGCAGTTTGTTTATTTTCATAAAAATAACTTTGCCATTACTGTAAAACTGAGCCTATTTTGCAACACATACTATCATACACATAAATATATATATATTTATGTTTACATGTTATTTGTTTGTATAGTATGTTAGTTTCTATGTCAGCGGGTTGTGTTTAAGGTTGGGCGGCGTCCTCACAACAGAATATCCCACGTCATAGAGGGTCCGTTGTGGGCGTTTTCTATAGGTGCAATTTTCTGATTGAAAATTTGCTGCGACAACTGTTGCTTTTGTGTTAGCTGTGAAGACTGTAATTATTGTTATTTTTGTAATATTTCTTTGTTCTTTAGTTTTGTTTTGAGTTGTTTGTAATTTGTTGGTCTACTCTTTTCTATCTTTCAGTTCTATTCACAATTTGTATTCATATATTGTGACGTCATTGGTGTTGTTATTCTTTGCAGATTCAGTGATTATTTTCATTGATTTCCCTATTTGATTTATTTTGATTTCTGCAAACGTTCTTGTATTGTCAGTCCTATTTGTACTTTATGTATTCTGTTGGTTGACATATGTTTTATATAGGTATATTTCATAAGACACAATTGCCTGTGCACTGCACTTGGATTATGGTATAAACCAGTACCTGATTATTATTACTATTATACAAGACCTTATTAAAGGCTTGTGACCCACAGATATTGGGATAGTATACTGATTAATCAAGTCATTGAGAACTTGTGGTATTATTATTATTTCAGGTGATTAGTATTATTGTTAGACACCATGTCTACATTAGAATACTTCATTATACAAGGGAAAGCCCTTGATAAAACTGGTCAACAATTAGAACAATGGGCAGTTGCTCAATATGACAAAGCATTAGCTGCAGAAGAGAGAAGAGCTATGGCAGAAGAGAAAAGATTAGCTGCAGAAGAAAGAAAAGCTATGGCGGAAGAGAAAAGATTAGAAAGAGAAGCTGAGGCTGCTGCTGAACAAAAGAAATTACAGATGCAGGTGGAGGAAAGGAGATTTGAAGCTGAACAAAAAAAATTAGAAAGAGAAGCTGCTGCGGAACAAAAAAGATTAGACAGTGAAGCTGAACAAAAAAGATTAGACAGGGAAGCTGAACAAAAAAAATTAGAAAGAGAAGCTGCGGCTGAACAAAAAAGATTAGACAGTGAAGCTGAACAAAAAAGATTAGACAGGGAAGCTGAACAAAAAAGATTAGACAGGGAGGCTGAACAAAAAAAAGATTAGATGCTGAAGAGAAAAAAGCAATAAGAGAACATGAATTTGAGTTGGAGAAATTGAGATTGACAAGTATGAGTAATGTTAATCAGGCATCTAGTGGTAATGGTAAACCTTCTACTTACAAGGTTAAGGTTCCACCGTTCAATCAGTCCAGTGACGATATTACATTCTGGCTGGATAGATTTGAACGTTCTTGTCGTACACATAATGTGGATAAATCACAATACGCTAATCAATTATCAGAAAACTTGAAAGGTGAATCTTTGACTAGATTATGCCTTGTAGGAGAAGCAGATAAGGATAATTATGATGTCATTAGGGCGGCTTTGATAAAAAAATATCAGCTAAGTGAGGAAGGCTATCGCCTTTTATTTAAGACGATGGTACCTGAGACGGGTGTAGAATTCTCAGAATTCACTGCAAAGGCACGTCTCACAGTTGATCGTTGGATTGAGCTTTCCAAAACAGAAAAAAAACGTATGAAGGACTTATGGATTTGTTGCTCAGAGATAAGATTATGTCATGTGTGAACAAACCTTTCCTTGAATTTATACATGAGCGTAAACCCAAATCTCTAAAAGAAATGGAAGAATATTGTTCCCAATATGTCACTGCACACCCCGACGTGACTTTTGGCAACACTAAGATTAAGGAGAGTATGCCAGTTGCTTCAGCAACACCATACAATCCCAATTATTCACACAGATTTCAGGGACCTCAAAACAGATTTGATAAAAAAGGTAACCATAATAGTTATCAAAACCAAGGTAACCAATCATTTCAGGGTTCTTCTTCAAAGAACTGGGGACGAGCTGATAGCTCTCGACACAGGGGTGGTCATAATTATAGGAATTTCCGTAGAGGAAGTAATTATAGAAACTATCAGGGTTATCCGTCTTGGAGTCAACAAGATCATAATTACAGAGATACTCATTATAATGAATATGATAATGGTAACCAAGGGAACTATGACTCAAACCCAAATAGGGGTTACAATAGAGGTAACAATAACTACAGAGGTGATAATAACCGAGGTAGATCTCAAAACAAAAGACATAAACCACATTTTCAGGCAAACTCTGTACAACAAGAGTCCCATGAAGCCTATAAACAGAGTAAAGATAATAATGATGCTAGTAATATGGCATGTGCCGCTTTTGATTTTGGGAGAGCATCTCAGTGCCCCCAATGCAAAACGTTATTTGAGCCAACCACAGTGTCTACTTTAAGCTGTGGCCATCCTCTTCCTGCTCTTCCGGCATCAGTCGCGCATGATGGAAGAGGTTCTCTTGTCTTACATAAGGGTTTAGTGAATAACAATCCAGTCTCTGTGCTATTTGATTCTGGATGCACCACAATTTGTGTTAGGCAGTCACTCGTAGATCCTTCCCGTGCCACTGGACAAGTAGTCAAATGTGTAACATTTGGCGGCACATTAGAGAAATACTCTACTGCTATCATTAGGATTGCTACTCCTTTCTTTGCGGGAGATGTACACGCATGTCTTCTTCCGAATCCGATCGCTGACCTCATCATCGGTCGCATTCATGGAGTCAAGGAATGCACTCCGCAACAAATTTCCACGTGGGAAAGGCAAAACATGCAGATTGCTAACGCTGTAGTCACTAGAGCTCAGGCTCTTAATGTGCCTCAAACTTCATCTATTGAAGATAATGAAGTGCATAACCAAGATAATCCCTTGGTAATTTCTCGTGACTCGTTTATAAAACAGCAAGAAGATGATCCCACTCTGAAGAAATTCTTCATTCTTGCAACTAAAGGTGATCCGAATAAGGACACAAGTCGTAAATCGTGGATTACAAAGAAGAATGGCGTACTTGTACGTATGGTTCAAGACTCCATTACGTCAAGTCATTCTCAAATCCTGGTTCCCAAGAATTTGAGAGTTAAAATTTTGCAGCACGCTCACGACTCTCAGTGTGCTGGACACATGGGTTTTTCCCGTACTAAGTCAAGAGTCCTTGCGGCTTTCTTTTGGCCATTGGTAAACAAGGACATACGTATTTATTGTCGATCTTGTAAAGTATGTCAGGAAGTTAAATCCAAAGGTCCACGGCATGCTGCACCCATTCAGGCGGCGGACATTCCTATTCGGCCGTTCCAAAAAATGGCCATAGACATTATTGGTCCATTTAAGATCAAGTCTGCCAGAGGACATCAGTTTATCTTGACGTGTGTTGATATGTGCACACGTTGGCCAGAGGCTATTCCTCTGAAGAGCATTACTACTGCTGATATTGCAGATGCTCTTTGGCTTATATTTTCTCGTCTGGGGTTCCCCGGAGAGATATTGTCAGACCATGGCACCCAACTAATATCAGATACCATGTCTCAAGTAATGTCTACCCTGCAGATAGATAGATCTTTAAGTAGTATCTACCATCCAATGTCTAATGGTATGGTCGAACGCCTTAATAGAACACTTAAAAACTTACTGGGGAAGATAACTGAGGATCATCCTCAAGACTGGGACAGAGTTTTTACCTGCGGCCCTCTTCGCTTACAGAGAGGTACCCAATGAACATACAGGATTTTTCTCCCTTTGAACTCGTCTTTGGCGCGCGTCCGCGTGGCCCTATGTCGTTGCTTCACGATCTCATAACATCTGACAATATTGACGATGACACAAAGTCATCCTACGAATATGTCATCGCGTTGAGACAAAAAATTATCGAAGCATGCAAATTAGCAACTTCTTCTTCTGAATTTGCGAAACAGAAGGCAAGGCAATTTGCCAATAAGAAGAGATGCTTACGACAACTTTGTCCTGGTGACAAAGCATTTGTATTACTACCTTGTAGGGAAAACAGATTACTTATTTCTTGGAAAGGTCCGTACGATATAATATCGAAAATTTCCGATGTCGACTATATTGTCGATATTGATGGGAAGCATAAAACCTTCCACATCAATATGCTTACTGAATTCCATGAACGTCCGGATTATTTGCAACCCATTTTCCAAGCAACGGACAATTCTCCAGTACAACATGGTCATTACTCATCACTGTCCGTGATACAGGATGAGGAAACAAGTTTTTCAGATGTAAATCTTCCTCTTCCAATGATCCCACTTCATTCCAGTGAATCATGGAAGAACGTTACTGTCTCTCCTGATTTGTCTCTAGGAGAACAGCGACAAGTTTCAACTATGTTGCAAACATTTCAGGATGTACTCACTGACATCCCTGGACAAACGAATGTCATTCAACATGACATTGTTCTAACTGACCATACTCCTATTAGGGTTAGACCTTATCCTATACCTATACATTTTCAAGCACAGGTCGAGAAAGAGTTGGATGAGATGATAGTTTTGAAAATAATCGAACCATCCACCTCTGCATATTCTTCGCCGATGGTTATTGTGCGTAAAAAAGACAATAACATACGTCTTTGCGTTTACTATCGAAAATTGAATCAAGTAACGAAGTTCGATGCCGAACCTATGCCTTTACTGGAAGAGCTACTTACTCGACTCTCCAAATCTCATTTTTTCACTAAACTTGATTTGTCTAAAGGATATTGGCAAGTTCCTTTATCTGAACGCGCCAAACCTCTCACGGCTTTTTCAACACCTAGAGGTTTTTTCCAATGGAATTTTATGCCTTTCGGTCTTATGAACGCACCAGCTACGTTCGTACGCATGATGCGCCGAATCCTATCTTATCGGTCAGATGTCATTGCATATCTAGACGACATCTGTCTTTTCAGCGATACTTGGGAAGATCACTATTCAGGGTTAGATGAATTGCTGTCTACTTTGCGTGAGCACAACCTGACAGCGAAACCCTCTAAAGCCTATATTGGTTTTAGCGAAATTTCTTTCCTAGGCCACCGAGTTGGTCATGGTTTCCTAAAGACAGAGGACCATAATACTAGTAAGATACTTAACATCTCAATCCCTAAGACTAAAAAACAGGTGAGAAGTCTGTTAGGTCTTATTCAATTTTATGGCAGATTCATTCAGAATCTATCCTCTATCATGGCACCTCTCTCAACACTTCTAAAGAAAGGTTCGCCTAATGTGGTCCACTGGTCTCAGGAATGCCAATGCTCTCTGGATAAGATTAAAACATTGTTTTCAACACCACCTATTTTAGTGCTACCCACTAAAGATAAGACATTCGTTCTTCGTAGTGACGCTTCATCCACTGGGATTGGAGCGGCACTAATGCAAGAGTACTCTGGAACTCTGCATCCTGTAATGTATATTTCCAGAAAACTTAATGCGGCAGAAAGGAATTATTCGGTTTTAGACCGTGAGCTATTAGCTATGGTTTGGTCGATCCTCAAACTACAGAGATTCCTTCTAGGCGCACATTTCATAGTAGAAACCGACCAAAAAGCTCTTACTGCTATACAGAGTAAGAATTTGAAGAGCTCGAGGTCTACTCGATATGCAATTGCTCTTCAACCTTTTCATTTCTCTGTGCGAGCTATTCGTGGATCAGATAATGTGATGGCAGACATTCTGTCAAGATGCCCACATGATTCCACATAACTATTAGGGCTTAGACTTCTTGATATGTCTAGTTCTATAGTAGTTCCTTTTCTATATCATGATAGATACACATTTGTAATTTAATAATATAATGATTGTATCACTACATAGCGGTTCATGGATGTTTATTCACCGCTGTGCTTTGATGATTTTTTCTTCATAAATCATAAATTTAAGATATCTAATACGAAATGATGATATGAATTTTTTAGGCATTGTGTAATTGCCAGAATTGTATTATACTTTGATGACACCTTCCTGGAAAAATATACTTGTAGAGAAAAAATTTCTCTCAGTTTATGAGACACATTCTCACCAGTCGCTCCATAAGTCGACTTAGCCTCATATTAGGCGTTATAGGTATTCCTGATATTTTCATCTGCGCATTATTCATGCGTTGTGAGCCTATTGTACGTTGCTCCTAGATGTATTTCAAAAAAAAAAAAATGTTCCATTTTTTTTTTCCCGGGAGGTGTGGTAAGACTGTTACGTGCAGTCTTTGATATCTTACAATATTATACATAGGTAATTTTTTGTGCTTAAGGGAAAGTCATTATTGAGTTACTTCCCTTGAAAGTTGTGCCATCTCTTCGATCAAACTCCGCGGATAAATCCATTTTACTGCGATTTATTCGTTGTTTGGGTAATAATAGATTGTTCTTGCTTCAGAATATCTATGGCCTGAATTTATGTGTATTGTTTGTCTGAGTAGGACGAGTCTGTCTTATATCTGTATATCTTTACATATCTAAGTCGAACTATATGTTCTGTTGTCTCTAGAGAGGTCAAAGGCTATTCGGCGGATGTGTCGCTAGAGTGTGGTGTGATTTGGCTTCGTCCTGATAGGGACTGTGTGTGTTTTTCCTATGTCGGCCTGTCGCCGGGAAAAAGTGATCTCAGTATTTGTGGGGAAAGTGATAGTCGTCTAAACCTATCGTGTATGCTTTACCCCAGTGTTTATTCATATTGCCAAGGAATGGCAGTTTCATATTTCCTCTACCAAGGTAATCAAAGACACTCTTATGAACTCTCGATCGAAGCCACCATTTTCGATAGTTACGATTTGAATGTCTAAGAGAATATATTTGACTCGATGAAAACGACTTCGATTCCTAGCAGCACTATATTCTGTAGAATGCAGTCAATTGTTCATGATCAAATCTACAGAGCAATGCAATGTTTTATGAATGACTAACTTTAGGACAGATTCATTATCTGCATCCAAACGTGAGTGACAGTTCACGAGTGAAGCCATCTTGGAACCAAAACATGTAGCGACTTTCAAGAAGAGAAAGGGGATGCCCGTATTATCGCTTGTTTAGTCCAGAGATCACTGCTACACATGAGAACCCGTTATTAGCGGTTCAATATTATTATATGAAAAAAAATATGTGCTGAACATTATGTGGGAGAATCGTCGCTAAACGAGATTAGGTTTAGAAGCCATCTGAAATATTGTTTATAAGCTGACGTGCTCAGTCAGTGAAGTCAGATGATTTATATGTATGGGCGATGCTGAGGGCTTGGCTACTGACAGTCCATTATAATATTAATCTACATGAGTGCCCATGTAACATAACATTGCAAGACCATTTATCCACTGTACTATGATGTATTATGCCAACCTGTGATTTGTCACTATCTGTGCTGTCGAGTGTGTACGTCCAATTAAACTTTAGAAAAGGTACACAGTCGTTGGTGTCGATGACTTCCAGTCATACATGAGTGTGAGAAAAGAACATTTGTCAACAACACGAACCCTTATCATCATTCGCACATTGTACACTCAATCCATGTCTACACACCACTGCGTAGGTCAAGTTGACATTCCATACACTACAGTGGAGCAAACAACACCATAGAGATCTTATCAACTGATGATGATGATGATGTCTGCTTCCATCCACTTATATCTATCTTTTGGTGGATATCATTAACGGGAATAAAAATCCAACATTACCATACTTTATCAACTGGAGTGTTCTGGATTATCTTATCAACGCGAATCTTCACAAAAATTGTGATAATAACATCAAAACATGCACATGTGCTGATTAACAACAGTCAAATTAGTTGTTTAGATAGTAGTGGAAGTCATTCTATGAGTTTTAATATATGAACTACATTAAACTGACGATTTTTAGGGTTTATGCATGATAAACTAAACACCACACTCTAAGCGTTGTTCTAGCATGGCGCATTGAATTTTGCAATGCTCAGAGTGTTGGTCTGGAGTCAAAGAGTTAAAGTGGTCGACCTGCTCCAGGACCTGTTTTCCCAGCTAAATCTGATGTCTTCTTTCTTCTCGTGATATCACCATGGATTTTGTTTTAGAGCTGCTTATGACCATCCCTCTCTTCTCCAGCTCTTCCTTCCATACTTGCAGGTTGGATTGGAGATGTGCCTCTGATTTAGCAATCAGGGAAACATCCTCAGCAAATGCCAGCTCTGAAATACATACATGTCTCATCTTCCAGTACCCCACTGAATACTTTCTTGTTCTCTCATTACATGCCTTTATAACATCGTCCATGAGGAGTATGAAAAGATAAGGTGACAGGATATCATCTTGTCTTACACCAGTGGTGGTCCTGAACTCTTCTGACTTATGGATTGCTGTTCTAACATAATTTCTGCAAGACTTGTAGAAGCTTTGTATAGCATGAATCAGAGGCGCTGTAATGTTCTTCCTTGCCAAATAGTCCCAAAGTTTGCTCCAGGGGACCCTGTCTGACGACTTTTCCAGGTCTATGAAACAGATGAATCTCACTCTTATACTCAAGGGCCTTTTCACTCAGCTGTCTGAGTGTGAAGATTAGGTCTTGAGTACTTTGGTTTGCTTGGAATCTGCACTGGATCTCATCCAATTGTGGCTCAGCTAGGCGTCAGTGTCTCTGCTCTAGGATTCTAGAGTAGATTTTACCAGGGACACTGAGAAGGGATATGCCTCTATGGTTTCCACATTGTCGATTGTCACCTTTTTTGAAAATTGGTGTTATGATGGCAATCTCCCAATCCTTTGGAATGGTCTTGTTGCACCACGCTGCCTGTAGGACCCTTAAGAGTAATAGATCACCTGATGCTCCCGCGTACTTAACCATTTCTGGTGTTATACCATCATGCCCTGCTGCTTTGCCCATCTTGATTTTCTCCAGTGCTGCCTTCAGTTCTTCCATCTTTATGTCATCTTCATCACCATTGGTTTTCTCTTCTGTGCTAGTGGTTATCATTTCTGATGCTTGACCTTGCTCACCATCAAGGAGTTCTGAGAAATATTCTTTCCATGTTTCCATTACTTCCTTCAGGTCAGTAAGCAATTTGCCTTGCTTGTCCTTTAGAAATTTGAGAGGGCATTGTTTTTCCTTCCTCATGTTCTTTAGGGTCTTATAGAACAATTTCTGGTTTTCTTGAGCATCTTTTTCTAGCTTTTCTCCAAATTCTTCCCAGGACTTCTGTTTTGCTGCTAACACCTTGTTCTTTGCTTCTGTTCTAAGTATCACATATTCTCTATATTTCTCTATTTGTCCTGCTGTGTTTTTAGCTCCTAAGTATTGTTTCCATGCCATTTTCTTCTCTCTTATTTTCTCATTGACTTCCTCTGTCAACCAAAGTGTCCTCTTTTTCTTGTTCCCAAGTCAGACTTCACCACATGCTTCTGCAGCAGCTGTCTTTATAATGTCCTTGAATTTAAGCTAGAGGGTTTCCAAGTCATCAGGTTGTTCTTCTGTGTTTCTCACCGATGTAGCAGTAAGCCCCTGATATCTGGTCTTAATTTCTGGCTCTCTCAGCTTGTAGGTCTTTATGCTCATTTTTCCCGTTCGTTTACTTGGTTTCTTGCATGATGTTGGGCAGTTCCTAGGCTGAGCAACTCTTTCAGTTGTTCTTTTGATTGTAAGCAGGTAGTGATCACTTCCAATCTCTGGCCCCCTCCAGACTCTAGCATCCCAGACATATTTGAATGAGCTCCTCCTAACAATGGCATAGTCAATCACTGACTTCACATTCTTTGTTGGTTCACATCTAGTGTATGCATGTATGTGCTTATGGGGAAACTTTGTGTTTGTAATAATCAGATTCTCTCACTGCAGAATCTAAGGAGTCACTTTCCATTGTCATTGAGAGTATCTTCTCCATATCTTCTGATAACTCCCCCCCATCTAGCATGGTCATTTCCAACTCTAGCATTGAAATCTCCGAGCATGATAATTTCATCAAGGCAGTCATCCACTGTCCGTTGAAGCAGCTCGAAGAATTCCTCCTTGACCTCTGCTCTCTCATCTTCATTTGGCCCATACACAATGACCAGGCTGACTATGGTTTCTACTTCTTTTAGTTTTACAACCATAATGCACTCCGAGACAAAGTTCCATCCCTTGATACTTTCTTTTTGGTTTTTGGCCACAATGCAACCCATACCTCTTTTAGCTCTTTCAGATGTGGGTACACCACTGTAGAGCAGCATGTTGCCATCAAGATCCATGACTCCTTGTCCCTTTTTCTTTGTTTCTGTTATAGGCAGGATTTCTAATTTTGCTTTCCTCATCTTTTCCACCAACTCCTCTTCTTTCCCATTTATACTTCTTGTGTTCCATGTTCCATAAGTCGTAGTCCGTTCCAGTTCATCGCCTTTAGAATCAGTCCAGTTTTCTCTCTTGTAGTTCGCGTAATTATGTTTTAAAGCAAACAGATGATTGGCCTGTTGTGCCTTTGCATGGTGGAGGGGCTGCCCTCCTCCTTTTTCAGCTGGGCTTGGGACCGGCCTAGGTGGAGTTGGTGCAAAAACTTTGATATCAAAATAAACAAAATATCCAAGCTTCTTTACACCCCAAAATAGTTCTCAACACCCAGAATGCGAAATGCTAAGGGAGGGCCATGTTTTGGTTTTTGGAATATGCCCAAAATATCACCCTAAGTAGCCCAAAAATCGCCCCACTTAAATTATGGAGTACAATTTATTGATCAGAAAATTATTTTTTTTAAACTTCAAACATAAACTTTGTTAAATACCTGCACATGTACATTCAATGCTCTAATCTTCATCATCAGTTTGGTGTCAGACATCTGTTGATAGACCAGAACAGGATTTTCAGCTCATGAATATGCAATAAGACAAGATGACCTTACAGTAGATTTTTGCCTAGTGTCATCTGTCTCATTAACAATGGTTTCTGTCTAAGCAGTTTTTCTTTAATTCCATAAACTGCCAAAACTTCTCCATTTTTTCCTCTGTGCAAAGTTTTCTGATCTGACATTAGTATTTGGTCATCACTGTCCATGTAAAACTTCAGCAGCTTGTCTGCGTTTCCTTGTGTCATATGCTGTGGTAGTTCCTACTGCATATTCTTCAGCAAGACAACGCTTAGGGACACCATGATAAAGCTTCTGCAATAACTCTACCTTCTGCACTATTGATAATGACAAATGCTTTCTTTTCTTATTCCTACTGTTACCCACAGGAGTATCTGCAGCTCTTTTTGACATTTTTACAATGAAATTAAACTCATACAGTTTAAGTCATGAAATTAGCTCAGAAATATCCACACTAAAAATGACAAAATAAGACCAGAAATATTCACACATGGCTAAAAGTGGTGCTTAGACACAACTAAAAAGTTGTGTTTGAAGATTTATGTCACATTATAGCACATGCATCAGCTTATACTGCACTTACGCTTCAAGAGGACAAAATGTGATAAACTGAACATTGCATGTGTTTGGTTCCCTGCATACCAGTTAAAAATAATAATAATTTTTTTTCCTTTGGTAAACTTAAATAGCCCAAACGTCAGCCAAAATCCTTTTCAGTTTTTGGTCTATCTTGGTTTGCAGATGTTTGGATTATGGGTTACACACCTTTTTAAGAAATAATCAGTGTTAAAAAAAAAATTGATCTTCAAATTATTTGAGTCAAAAGTGTATTTAGTTTGATCTTTAGCACAGTATGTCACTGACCAACTATTTATAATTATACAATCATCCATATCAGCACCTTTGATCCACTGTGATCTTTTTAAAAATGGACTTGTTTGATCAAAATTATTCCAGAAATTCATTATCATATAAATGAGATTTGAAAACAACATTGCTTTCAGGCTGGAAGAAATGTGGAAGCTAATGTCACAAGTCTGTTTGCAGAAATAAAGCAGGAAACAGATGTTAAGGTATCTACACTCTTTGTAACATTGTTTGGAAGCTTTAATAATATTGTGGCTTTTAAGGATGTATGGTATACTGTTAATGCTCAAACATTTATATTGCAATATGCCCAAAAGTCAGCCAAAAAACTTTTCAGTTTTTGGTCTATCTTGGTTTGCGGATGTTCAGATTATAAAAAATAATCAGGGTTTTAAAAAAAAAGTATCTTAAAATTATTTGAGTTAAAAGTGTATTTAGTATGATCTTTGGCACAGTATGTCACTGACCAACTGTTTATAATTGTATAATCATCCATATCAGCACCAGTGATCTACTGTGATCTTTTTAAAAATAGACTTGTTTGGTCAAACTTATTCCAGAAATTCATTATCATATAAATGAGATTTGAAAACAACATTGCTTTCAGGCTGGAAGAAATGTGGAAGCTAATGTCACAAGTCTGTTTGCAGAAATAAAGCAGGAAACAGATGTTAAGGTATGTACACTATTTGTAACATTGTTTGGAAGCTTTAATAATATTGTGGCTTTTAAGGATGTATGTTATACTGTTAATGCTCAGAGAAGAAAAAGAAAGATCTATATTGCAATATGCTGCACCCATAAAGAGTTGATTTTGAACAGTTTTAAGTGATCTTTTTCAGAATTTATGGTGATCTATACTAGGTATTTGTTAATCTAAAATTCTAGCATAATTATATACAGTTAACTAAAGTTCATGACTTGTAAGAAACTCAGTGTTTACAAGGCACCAAAGAATATCAAAACAATTGACTCAAATGTAAATGTAGGTGAAAAGCAGGAATTGAGTTGTAGGTGTTTTTTATTTTATTTTACTGATCACATATTGAAGGAGGTTTCGCCAAATCCTAGAAAGGGAATGGCAGACTGGGGCAACTGCCTATATAAAACATCTTTAAAACATTGTGACTTGACAGGAGGCAAGATTGAGGTGCTTTACCCTCATCCCTCACCACTGCCATTCGGGTTAGACTTGTCAGTCAAGAGTTAATGGAGATTCTTACCATATACCATATTAACTTTAAATGTCAGGATGCTGTTGCAGGATGGAAAATTGTTTTTTTTTTTAATTGAGGGGGAATAAAATAGAATGTAAATGCATTAGGATTATACGAAATGTGATATACTAAAGCAGGTTCATTTTATTCTGACAAAAATAAACAAGAAAGAAGCATCAGTTAAATATCATATTAGTTAACCTAAATGACTGATTGATACTAATTTCATACAACTATACACACCAGGAGTGGGTAATAAAGAAAATCATGGGCACATTCTATAATGAATGTGATGTGGCTATGCCCAGTGCAGATCTCATGAGACAGCTTTGCGTTTGAAGCCTGTGTTAAAGATAGTAATGAAAAAAGTGGAAGTAGTGACAAGGCAAAGAAAAAAGTTAAAGAGGTGGCAAACATGTAGTATGCAAGAACACACCATATGATAACAGGAAACACAAGGTTTCTAACAATATGCAAAGTGTTGTGTAACATTGACAGCTTATATTTTATGATTCTGTTAAGACAGGCTGACATACAGATTCACACAATATAGATTGATGGAATAAATCAAGTCAGGACAATCCAAGGTTTAATTTGACATAATAAATCCAACAGAAAATATTTTCAGAGCATTTCAGGCATTACTTCTGATATCATATATCCAGTATCTTCTTTCATAACCCTAGTTACTTGTACTGCACATATTTTCATTATTGTGCCCAGTTTCATAAACAGCAGTTACATTGTCACAGCCTGAAATTTGACTAATTATCCCACTGATAAATGAGAGGCCCAGCCTGCTTTGGGATTTCACAGTCTTGAATGTTATTAATAAAGTACGCATAAAATAGACATTTTGTCCTTCTACCGACTTGGCCAATTTTGGCTAGCTCCGACATCATCCATCACAATGCTTTTTACTTTTTTTTTAATAAAGCCTGCGCAACAATAATTTGAAGGAAACCTCTATCGGAGAAACCCAATTTCTTCAATGATCATGCACTGCTTACAACACAATACAGATTTGGTTAAGTGAAAACCCATTAATAAACAATGCTTATAATCAAATCAGCTACCGAGCCATGAAAACTACGCCAATATCAGAGATGCTCAAAGCTACAAAATTACAGACATTGTCCTATAGAAGAGACACTTAAAGCATGATCCAGATGGAAAAGTACAACAGTATGCCAACGATGCCAATGAAGGTAAGACTAGATGATCTGGCATTGGGATGTCTAAAATGTAGCAGCTTTGTCCATTGGGGAAAAAGACAGCATCAAGAAGACCTATCCATAAAGACAAAACCACTGAAGCCCATCCTATACCCTGTGCCATGGAAACAGGCCAGCAGTACCCTCCAAATGAATACATCAATCAGTGGTCTCACAATTGGATATCTTCTTCTTCTTCTTTATTGGTCCTGAAAAGGACGCTGGTTGCTTTGTGTCCATTTACAGCAAAGCTGCGATATTTGTGGGTTGTAGTTATTGCCCATGACTTGCATCCATATGTCAAGATAGGTGGGGGCGTTATACAGCCATCTTCTTTCTTGCTTGCTAACTTTTGCTGAAAAATCCTTGGTTTATGGCCTGAAAAAATCTCCCAGCTGCTGCTCTTCAGGTAGCTAACTCTTCTTTGATGCCTCCTTTCCAGTCTATAACAGCTTTGAGGTACTTAAACTGGTTGACCTGCTCCAGGATCTGTTCTCCTAGCTTAATCTGATGCCTTCTTTCCTCTTGTGATGTCACCATGCTTTTTGTTTTGGAGCTGCTGATGACCATCCATCTCATCTCCAGCTCTTCCTTCCAGACTTGCAGGTTGGGTTGAACATTGTCAACTAACGCTAGCACTGAAATACAGACCCTTCTCATCTTCCAGTACCCTGCTGAATACTTGTTGGTCCTTTCCTTACATGTTTTGGTGACATGGTCCATGAGAAGTTTGAAAAGGTGAGATGACAGAATATCACCTTGTCTGACACCAGTGGTGGTCCTGAACTCTTCTGACTTATGGTTTACCAGCCTCACTCATTAAAAACAGGTTTTATTTTTAACAAAACTAAAATGTAGAGTATATAAAAGGCTGAGTAACACATTTAACAATACAGGTTGTTAACCCAGTGTTGTGGACAATGATTAAGTGGGATAGAGTATCTCCACTAATGTCGCGGGGTTCTTTACTACACTTTAATGTTGAGAAGGTGGTGTGAATCTTCCTATGTTGTGTTATTGAGTGGTCTGTAGTGCTTCTTGTTGTTTGGTGATGGCTTCTCTTGACTTGATGGTGTGTTAGGAGGTGTTCTGTGAAACTAGACAATGCCCATGATATTACAAACTGCACAACACATCTGGGGCACCACACTTAGATAAAATATTCTCGGATGCCTGGCATAGACAACATTTACAATTTAATCACATAATACATGATACTTCATCATACAACACATTCTAAAACAGTTTACAAGATATACATCAGTGTTAGCCAATATAAACATTTGGCACTTCAGAAATCCTACTAGTGATTTCTAGGACAATATGTAATGAATTTTGTGTGAATAGCACATTTAAGACTGTCATCTACTTGTAAATAATGGCTTGGCTATCTGAGCGGGGAAGACACTCTCGTCGTTAATAGGTCTGTCACCAGACATGTCCCATACAATAAGAACCCATGGTTTCTATGAAGATAATGTACTTCATTTATATTTAACTGTTCTCTTAAGAACAAACATTCTGCAATCAGCCATCACTGGTTGAATTACACAGCTCCTACCTCGAGCTTACATGTATTTATCAAACTCCAATAGAATTCTCACGTTGAGATATACATAATCAATAATTATTCCACATACATGACTAGAATGGCATGAGCCCCACACACACCTCCAGAGGGCAGAATGCCTCTAGCTCCCTCAAAGCAAAAATCACACTGACTGTTCCTTTTCTACCAACGTCTTCAAAATAAATACACTATCATTGTGAACAGTTTAACCCACAGATTCATGAGCCGCAATGACGTGACTATTTATGAACACTACTATGAGCCCTTCTCATCTGTGTTAAAACATCAACAATCATCAATAACAATGGTATGTGAACATGTATTCATAGTTGAGAGGATGTTTCTAGGGGCAAAAACTTTGATATCAAAATAAACAAAATATTCAAGCTTCTTCACACCCTGAAATAGTTCTCAACACCCAGAATGTGAAATGCTAAGGGAGGGCCATGTATTGGTTTTTGGAATACGCCCAAAATATCACCAGAAATTGCCCAAAATATCACCCTAAGTAGCCCAAAAATCGCCCCACCTAAATTATGGAGTACAATTTATTGATCAGAAAAGTTTTGTTTTTTAAACTTCAAACATAAACGTTGTTAAATACCTACACATGTACATTCAATGCTCTAATCACCATCATCAGTTTGGTGTCAGACATCTGGTGATGAACCAGAACAGGATTTTCAGCTCATGAATATGCAGTAAGACAAGATGACCTTACAGTAGATGTTGCCTAGTGTCATCTGTCTCATTAACAATGGTTTCTGTCCAAGCAGTTTTTTCTTTACTTTCATAAACTGCCAAAATTTCTCCATTTTTTCATCTGTGCAAAGTTTTCTGATCTGACATTAGTATTTGGTCATCACTGTCCATGTAAAACTTCAGCAGCTTGTCTGCGTTTGCTTGTGTCATATGCTATGGTAGTTCCTACTGCATATTCTTCAGCAAGACAACACTTAGGGGCACCATGATAAAGCTTCTGCAATAACTCTACCTTCTGCACTGGTTTTTGGTTTTGGTTGTTCGTCCATCACGGGTGATGAAGACCACTCTGTTCATCCAATTATTTAAGAATATGTTAGGTTAGTCTATGGGTACGAAGGTGACTGAAGAGCCCGATGCGGGCCTGGAAAGATCTTGGACAGTGTGGGCAGGGAATGTTTGCTTCATGTGAAGGTTTTATTTCACGGTCCTTTCTAGCTTGTCTCCGCTGTTCTGCTGCTGCTCTTCTGGATGATTCGCATGCTGCTGCACCTTTACGAAGAGATGTGCGCCAAGCAGTTCGGTCTTGCGCAGCAGCTTCCCATGTGTCTGGGTTTATGTCAAAGGTTTTCAATGACGTCTTTAACGTGTCTTTGAAGCGCTTCTTTTGGCCACCATGGGAGCGTTTACCCTTCTGCATCTCACCATAAAAGAGTATCTTTGGCAGTCGATGGTCTGGCATGCGGACTACATGACCTGCCCAGCGAATTTGTGACTGCATCAGAATAGTATCAATACTAGGGATACCAGCTCTGTCAAGAACGGCGGTATCCGGGATCTTGTCTTGCCATTTGATGTTCATTATCTTCCTGAGACAGACTGTATGGAAGTGGTTTAGCTTCTTTACGTGGCGCCTGTATACAGTCCATGTTTCACATGCATATAGCAGCACTGGAAGCACCGCAGCTCTGTATACCTTCAGCTTTGTCTGTAGACTAATGCCACTTCGATGCCAAATGTTGGTGTATAGTCTGCCAAATGTGCTGCTGGCTTTGGAGATCCTGGTGTTCACCTCATCATCAATGACAATGTTCTGGGATAGTGTGCTACCAAGGTATGTGAATCTGTTCACAACATTCAGTTTCTCACCATTAACCTTGATGACTGGCTCAGTATAAACTGTGCCAGGAGCTGGTTGGTACATGATTTCTGTTTTCTTCATGTTGATGGTAAGCCCAAAGTTGGCGCAGGCTTCGGAGAATCTATCCACACTATGCTGCAGATCAGCCTCTGAGAAGGAATTGAGGGCACAATCATCAGCAAACAGAAGATCTCTGATGGTGTGTGATTTGACCTTGGTTTTTGCTTGAAGCCTCCTAAGGTTAAACAATTTTCCATCAATACGATAACTAATGTCGATTCCTGTGTCCCCGTCTCTAAAAGCATCAGTCAGCATAGCAGAAAACATGATACTGAACAGAGTCGGTGCAAGTACGCACCCTTGTTTAACTCCATTTGAGACGGGGAAAGGCTCTGATAGCTCACCGTTTTCCTGAACTCTAGCCTGCATTCCATCATGCAGTTGCTGCACTATTGTGATAAATTTCTTTGGGCAGCCGTATTTTGCCATGATCTTCCATAGACCCTCTCTACTGACCGTGTTGAACGCCTTTGTCAAGTCGATGAAAGCTGTGTACAGGTCACAGTGCTGTTCTTGGCATTTTTCTTGTAGCTGTCTTGCAGCGAACACCATATCTGTGGTTCCACGTTCTTTCCGGAATCCACACTGACTTTCAGGTAAAAGACCTTTGTCAAGATGAGCGTAAGGCGATTCAAAAGGATTCTGGCGAATATCTTCCCAGCGATTGATAAAAGAGAGATGCCTCGATGATTGTTGCAGTCTTGGCGATTACCTTTACGTTTATATAGATGTATAATTGAGGCATCTTTGAGATCGTGTGGGATGTTTTCACTCTGCCACATTTGCTGGAAGATCATATGAAGTTTCTCTATCAGAACTGCACCGCCATCTTTATAAACCTCAACAGGAATTGAATCGGAGCCAGGGGCCTTTCCACTAGACAGTTGACGAATCGCTTTTTTAGTTTCCTCCAGAGTTGGTACATCATCTAATGCTTCATTTATAGGAATTTGGGGCAGGCGGATGATGGCTTCGTCGTTAATAGATGATGGCTGGTTCAAGATATTATTAAAATGTTCAGCCCAGCGTTGGAGAATTTTTTCCTTGTCTGTAATTAGTGTTTTTCCATCTGCATTAAGGAGGGGAAATGATCCTGATGATGTTGGACCATAGACCGCTTTGAGTGCAAGGTAAAAGTTTTTCAAGTCATGGCTGTCAGCAAAGCCTTGGATCTCATCTGCTTTATTACTCAGCCATGAATCCCGCATCTGGCGTAGTTTATGTTGGACGATTCTACGCATGTTGTTGAAAGCGTCTTTCTTGGATGTAGATTTTGGATCATTTAAATATGCTTTATGGAGATGGTGTTTCTCAGCCAACATCTGCTTTATATCATCTGAGTTCTCATCAAACCAGTCATTTTGTTTCTTGATGGAAGGACCCAGGACCTCTGTAGCAGTGTTGTAGATCTGCTCACTTAGGGCTGCCCAATTTGTTTCCACACTTTGGCCGTCTAGCGAGATAGATTTGAGACGGTCTTCTAAGGTGTCAGTAAATGACTGTTTGATTGTTGTCTTCTTTAGTTTGGTGACATCCAGCCTCTTTTGAGTTTTCTTCCCCTGAGGGCGCCTGGCTGGTTGGATACGAACTTTAAGTTTAGATACAATGAGGCGATGATCAGTCCAGCATTCGGCACCACACATGGACTTGGTCACCCGGACATCTTGCCTGTCCTTCTTCCTAACAATTACATAGTCAATTAGGTGCCAATGCTTTGAGCGAGGGTGCATCCAGGAGGTCCTGTTGCGGGTAGGAAGTCGAAAAATGGTGTTGGTGACAAGGAGGTCATGTTCTGTGCAAGTCTGGAGGAGACGAAGTCCATTACTGTTACAGCGACCCACGCCGTACCTACCAATAGTGCCATTCCAGGAGATGTTATCTGAGCCTACTCTTGCATTAAAGTCACCAAGAATGATGAGCTTATCTGCTTTAGGAACTGATGCAATGACTGCATGTAGTTCTTCGTAAAACTTATCCTTGACATCATCCTGGTTTGTCATAGTTGGTGCATACGCGCTAATGATGGTGGCATGTTTTCTTCCATAGAACAGAGGGATCTTGACCGTCATGAGTCGGTCATTTATTCCCTTTGGGGGCCCCGCCAACTTGCTGACAATTGCTGTTTTGATTGCAAATCCAACCCCTGCTTCTCGTCTTTCTTCAGTTCCTCTTCCGCTCCAAAAGAATGTATAACCTGCACCCTTTTCGCAAAGTTGGCCCTCGCCTGCAAGTCGAGTTTCACTCAGTGCTGCTATGTCAATGTTGTACCTGGCCAGTTCTCTCCCAATCAGGGCAGTTCGTCTCTCAGGTCTGTTTGCATTAAAGTCTTTGTCAAGTAAAGTGCGCACATTCCATGCGCCTAGAATGAGGGGGAAAAATCTGTCCTTTCTTTTTCTTATATGTCGACCGCCGAAGTAGGGTACCCACCAACCGCGGTAAGCTGGTTAGGTAATGGTGAAGCAGGCAATGTTTAGGGCACCTTTTCTAGCCCCTTCCTCATGCCATGGAGGTGAGCAGTGCTTTCCTAAAGAGGGCTGCTCAGACACTCAGGGGGCTGCCGAATCCCACTGCTGCTCCGATCAGTGGAAGACGACCATATGGCCTGAGCCGCCTGTGTGTAGGTCTGCGACTACGACTGCCAGCGTACCCACGCCTGCCGCTTCGCCGCTCGCCCATCGCCACAGGACTTGTTGTGAGTGGATGGATGAATGGATGAAAGAGTGACTTGCGCGGTGATTTGGATTAAAGTGAGGAAGAGTTGCGCAATTCGTCGACCTCACTCTCTCGCCTGGGTCCATCTCAATCCAGTGGCAAGAAAAGTCAAGACGACTGGAGATGAAGTCAGGTGCAGTGGATGACCAGGGCTTTCTACGTGCCTCGCCGTGCTCCTTATGCTCCACAGCGCGTTGCTGGTAATCGCCGTCATGCCCGTTGAACCAACAGGTGGTTTCTTCCGCGCAGTCTATCGAATCCAGTCTTCGCATGCATGGGTAGGCAGACCCTAACTCACCGAAGGTTTATAACCATTCGGCTACCCTCACCTAGTTTAGCCGGCCTGTCAAAGCCGTTGTCCGGGGGTGGCCGCTGTCGCATGCTGACAGCTACGAGGAGCCACAGGTGAGAGCTGGATGCCAGGTTTGGACCAAAGGTGGCTGAGCTGCCCTAAAAAGGGCATGACAGCTCCTTCACCAGAGGTACTACCAATACCTGACTTCCCAACACCCCCACCTTCTGCACTATTGATAATGACAATGCTTTCTTTTCTTATTCCTACTGTTACCCACAGAAGTATCTGCAGCTCTTTTTGACATTTTTACAATGAAATTGAACTCACAAGGTTTAAGTCATGAAATTAGCTCACAAATATCCACACTCAAAATGACAGAATAAGCTCAGAAATATTCACACATAGCTAAAAGTTGTGCCTAGACACAACTAAATAGTTGTATTTGAAAATTTATATCACATTATAGCACATGCATCAGCTTATACTGCACTTACGCTTCAAGAGGATGAAATGTGATAAACTGAACATTGTGTGTGTGTTTGGTTCCCTGCATACCAGTTAAAAATAATAATTTTTTTTTTTTTTTGGGGGGGAGAAACTTAAATAGCCCAAACTTCAGCCAAAAGCTTTTCAGTTGTTGGTCTATCTTTGTTTGCGGATGTTCAGAGTATGGGTTACACACCTGTATAAGAAATAATCAGGGTTAAAAAAAAAATTGATCTTCAAATTATTTGAGTCAAAAGTGTATTTAGTATGATCTTTGGAACAGTATGTCACTGATCAACTATTTATAATTATACAATCATCCATATCAACACCAGTGATCCACTGTGATCTTTTTAAAAATGGATTTGTTTGGTCAAAATTATTCCAAAAATTCATTATCATATAAATGAGATTTGAAAACAACATTGCTTTCAGGCTGGAAGAAATGTGGAAGCTAATGTCACAAGTCTGTTTGCAGAAATAAAGCAGGAAACAGATGTTAAGGTATGTACACTCTTTGTAACATTGTTTGGAAGCTTTAATAATATTGTGGCTTTTAAGGATGTATGTTATACTGTTAATGCTCAGAGAAGAAAGATCTATATTGCAATATGCTGCACCCATAAAGAGTTGATTTTGGACAGTTTTAAGTGATCTTTTTCAGAATTTATGGTGATCTATACTAGATATTTGTTAATCTAAAATTCTAGCTTAATTATATACAGTTAACTAAAGTTCATGGCTTGTAAGAAACTCAGTGTTTACAAGGCACCAAAGAATATTAAAACAATTGACTCAAATGTAAATGTTGGTGAAAAGCAGGAATTGAGTTGTAGGTGTGTTTTTTTTATTTTACTGATCACATATTGAAGGTTAGGAAGTTTCACCAAATCCTAGAAAGTTAGGGGGCATTGGGGCAACTGCCTATATAAAACATCTTTAAAACATTGTGACTTGACAAGAGGCAAGATTGAGGTGCTTTACCCTCTCCCCTCCCCACTGCCATTCAGGTTAGACTTGTCAGTCAAGGGTTAATGGAGATTCTTACAATATACCATAGTAACTTTAAATGTCAGGATGCTGTTGCAGGATGGAAAATTGTTTTTTTAAAGATTGATGGGAATAAAATAGAAAGTAAATGCATTAGGATTATTGTTGCGGGAGGTTATTTAAAATTATTTATTATGTAAGAGTATGCCAGTAAAGAGTTCTGGTCTTACAAGTAATATCCTAGTCTTAGAAATAAGCACTGGTGTCTTGTTATCATAAAAATAGTCAGACTGTGAAAACCCTGGCCCAGTTGGTAAGAAGTAGTACCAGGATTTAAGGTGTCTCCTCCCTGTAACTACCTTATGATTACTTATTGTCTAGGGGATAATTAAGATGAACATTCACTGTAACCACAAATGTAAGAAGTGAATAATTCCTCAGGTACAGTTAAAATATTTTAATATTTACTCCAATATTCTATTTCTGCTAGTTGGAACAGAGCATTAAAATATATGATAAATAATCCCACAATTACTATATTTCTAAACTAATGTTTCTGTAGGATTTTCTGTCCTGGAAGAAAATGGTTTTACTAGAAAACATCACTCAGCACTGTTAATAAGTATTATTGTCTTTTATGACTTCAGGATCTTGATTACTAAAGTTAATGGAAAACTGGAACCACTATTATTGTCTCACTGTTCTCTTAGTCCTATGACCTTACTCCTTATGTCATCATCTGACTGAATTATCTATTTTTTTGAATGATATTGGCTGTTTCTTCATATATGGGTGGTCAGTGTCTTAAATGACACTTATCTGAGTATCTTGACACTGCTGACACGGGACTGTCTTTTGTAGCTATCAGTATTGGTAGACCCAGCACTAGGGATATCAATGACCAGCTGTCGTTCACTCTTTGGGGTCCTGCACTTTTGTGGGATTGCCTCTGATGAACAACACCGGCTTCTGACACTTGACAGTCTGGTTCGAGTTATTTCATGGAACCTGAAACATCATATCAGCCTTGGCTAGTATCTGGCTAGACTTGTAGCTGACTAGCACAGATGTCAGACCAGTCAGTCATCAGATGTCACCGTTATACAATCATATTAAGTAAGGACATCGGTTCAGTGATACAGAAGTATTAAAATTTCAATTAATTGTAACTGACTAGCACATAAGTCAGACTAGTCAGTCATCAGATGTCAAAGTTATACAGTCACAGTAAGTAACAACATTTCAATAATACAAAATTAGTATTAACATTATCAGTAATAACCATCATCTGGTTTATTCCTCTCCTGTACATCCTTTCATTTTCTATAACTTGCTCTTCCCAAATCACATCAGGTACAAATTCAAATACTGATGCCATTCTTAGCATCTACACCAAATTAATACACAACTAGATAAAGTGAGTGACCAACTGACCAAGCGATCAAGTTGCTTTCTTCGGTAGTACAATTACATAGTTTTGGAATTGAAACCTGGCTGTGGAACACTCCAGTTTACTAGATGTAAATGGGCACTCAGTTGTGCGCTCGAACTAAGGAAGGAAAAGGCATCGAGAAAGGGAACTAGTCACCTAACCTCGTAAAAGCGGTATCTTCCATGATGACGCTTCTAACACTTCATTTGCCTATGACAATCTCTGCCATGGGACTGCCTTTCTCTTCGTAAGAGATACAGCAATTAATATGATAGATTTTATCTACATTTGACTGTGGGGCTAGTTGTGATTAATTTTTGTACAAGCAACAATCATCCACAATGCACATGTTTAGATCATATTAAAAATAACATTACATTATATCAATGAATATTATACGTGCATATTTTGTGAAGTCTATACGAACCTGAAATAACAAAAAATATTATACATGATAGTTTCATACTTTCGCTTACCCTCAGACTTCAGACACTTGACTGAACCTTTCTGGCGATTCGCTCACAATTCAGGTGGTACAAACGTAGTGGCGATTTCTGCTTCTCTAGTCCGTCTCAAACCTATTTCAGTGTGTGTTTCCAATTTAACGAACAGCTTATTTATAAGAGTCTGGCAGACGTATCGGGGAGCCCTGACGTCACAGCCTACGACTCGGGTTAAAATCCTTTCCCGAAACAGCGATTTCATCCGATCTGTGCGTTGACTGAAACTTTCCCTTTTTCAACCTCGGCTTATATATTATCCCTACTGTTCCATCTTATCTTGTTTTGTACAGCCGATATATCTCTTTCTTTCTATCCATGTAATTTAACAATCTGTTTTTTGTTTGATTTCAGTATTTAGAACAGAAGTGAGTTTACAAGCTTTCAGCTTAACCGTGGACACCCAAAATACGCGTTGATCTCCGTAAATGATAACTTCCTACAGTTTTTCCTTATATATAGTTATACACAATCCTCTCCTGGAATAAAAGGTGAAATCCTTTTCACAATAATTCCGTTTAGCTCTTATTTATCATTGTCAATAGCCGAGGTCACATCGACCATTTTGTCGATATGCCGCCATTTTGATCGGTGAATGGTTTGTAAAACTGCACGAAGCCATATTGAAAACAAATTTGGGGAACGTGGATTTGCAATGTGTTTTAAACAATTTTGCGACAATTATATGAAATGTGATATACTAAAGCGGGTTAATTTTATTCTGACAATAAATAAACAAGAAAGAAGGATCAGTTAAATATCATATTAGTTAACTTAAATGGTTGATTGGTACTAATTTTATACAACTATACACACCACCAGTGAGTAATAAAGAAAATCATGTGCACATTCTATAATGAATGTGATGTGGCTATGCCCAGTGCAGATCTCATGAGACAGCTTTTGTGTTTGAAGCCTGTGGGAAAGTTAGTAATGAAAAAAGTGGAAGTAGTGACAAGGCAAAGAAAAAAGTTAAAGAGGTGGCAAACATGTAGTATGCAAGAACACACCAAATGATAACAGGAAACACAAGATTTCTAACAATATGCAAAGTGTTGTGTAACCCTGACAGCTTATATTTTATGATTCTGTTAAGACAGGCTGACATACAGATTCACACAATATAGATTGAGGGAATAAATCAAGCCAGGACAATCCAAGATTTAATTTGACATAATAAATCCAACAGAAAATATTTTCAGAGCATGTTGGGCATTACTTCTAATATCATTAATCCAGCATCTTCTTTCATGACCCTAGTTACTTGTACTGCACATATTTCCATTATTGTGCCCAGTTTCATAAACAGCAGTTACATTGTTACTGCCTAAAATTTGACACCTTTTGATAAGTGAAAAACCATTAAAAGACAATGCTTATAATCAAATCAGCTAATGAGCCTTGAAAACTACGCCGATATCAGAGATGCAGAAAGCTGCTAGATTACAGACATTGTCCTATAGAAGAGATACAAGAAGCATGATCCAGGTGGAAAAGTACAACAGTATGCCAATGAAGGCAAGACTAGATGATCTGGCACTTGGATGTCTAAAATGTAGCAGCTTTGTCCATCAGTGAAAAATACTTAAAAGACAGCATCAAGAAGACCTATTCATAAAGACAAAACCACTGAAGCCCATCCTATACCCTGTGCCACGGAAACAGGCCAGCAGTAGCCTCCAAATGAATACATCAATCAGTGGTCTCACAATTGGATATCTTCTTCTTCTTCTTTATTGGTCCTGAAAAGGACGCTGGTTGCTTTGTGTCCATTTACAGCAAAGCCTTTCAGCCGACACATCCAACTTCAGTATGGCATTTTTTTATATATGTATAATGATCTGCAAAAATTAACTGCAGCATTGAGTATGATCCAAGAAAGCTATCCTGAACAATCATGGATACATGCCTACATGGATGGATCAGCAACAAATGCCATTACGAATGGAGGCCCCAATATTTTCATCTCATGTCCTGACAACCACTATGAGACTAGGCATATTCCCACTGGTAAATTCTGTTCCCACTATACAGCTCTAGCATTCAAGCTCTAGAGCACACTGCAAAAATGATTTATAACACCAACTTTGACGGCCACCAGGTATTCATCCTCACAGATGCACTGTCTGTACTGCAAGTTCTCAAGGGTGGTAAAATCCCGCATCTGAGAAATGAACTAAGCAAGGTAGCTGCCAAAAAGTGAACCATATTTCAGTGGGTGCCATCCCATAGTGCTGTACGTGGAAATGAAAAGGCAGATAAACTTGCCAAAAATGGAAGAGACTGTGAACAAGAAGATAATGAAATCACATACTTTGAGAAAAATTGAGCTATCCAGGCTATCAGAAGAGAACAGAATCAACCCATTGACAACTACCACACTCTTGACCGGCAGGGACAGATCACCATTTTTCACCTCAGGACAGGGCATAACAAACTAAATAAACACATGTACAAGCTACGATTGTCTGCTTCACCACCATGCACATGTGGATTAAATGAACAAACTGCTGAGCATGTTCTACAGGATTGTCCTCTGTATGACCAGTTAAGAAAGATATACTGGCCCAATGACTCAACACTAAACTCAAAGCTGTATGGAGCTAAAGAGGAACTCCAGACAATGGTCGAATTCATCATGAGAACTGTCTGACGGTGTAAACATCAAAGATGTGATCGCAAGAAGAAGACAAATAAATCAAGGGCCTAAACAATGTCAAGCTATATTTAGCTATAATTGAATTAGAAAAGGAAAAGAGTGAGAGGCTTTCAACAAATTCAGATCAAGCCTTCCTGTCCTATGGTAAATTAATGTGAAACAAACATAAAGGTATGTTTTCAGGCACTTGTAAGAAATAAAGAAGTAGAACACTAGACAACAGAAAAACAACAGACATAAGTGGCTTACCCAGGGTTTGAACACTAGACCTTCCGTGCGACAACCCCACCTAGCTATGCAAGCGAATCAGACTATCCTCTCTGCCATCTACGCATCACCAAAAAATGATGCTTTGATGACAGGTCAATAGTGCGAACCGAAAGACATAACACCGGAAGTCCACCATGAGCAGTACGGCCTATTAATGATGCAATCACTTCTGTTGTTTCCCTATCAGACAGCATAGGCCAGTCCACACAAGACAAAGAGACCTTAATACTGTGTCTAGTACATGACAGTAGACTTAAAACAGTAAGTACAGGACAGAGGTTAGGTTTTTGGTATTGTATAAACATTTATAAATCAGAGGCACATCTCCAATCCAACCTGCAAGTCTGGAAGGAAGAGCTGGAGAAGTAAGGGATGGTCATAAGCAGCTCTAAAACAAAATCCTTGGTGATATCACGAGAAGAAAGAAGACATCAGATTAAGCTGGGAGAACAGGTCCTGGAGCAGGTCGACCACTTTAAATACCTCGGAGCTATTATAGACCGAAAGGGAGGCATCAAAGAAGAGTTGGCCACTCAAAAAGCAGCAGCTGGGAGACTTTTTCAGGCCATAAATCGTGGATTCCTCAGCAAGAGAGAGGTTGGTAAGAAAACGAAGATGGCTGTAAACCGCTCCACCTATGTCCTAGTCTTGACATATGGATGCGAGTCATGGGCAGTGACCACAATCAACACAAGCCAGATCCAAACCTCAGAAATGAGGTATCTGAGGAAAGTGGTTGAAGTAACAAGAAGAGACATGGTCCGCAACCAGACGATACGTCAAGGCCTAAAATGCCACCCCCTGCAGACCCAAGTAGAACAGTCCCAACTAAGATGGTTTGGCCATGTCTGCAGAATGGGAGAAGATCTTCTACCACGACAAGCATGGGAAACAAAGAGCCAAGGATCCAGACCCCCAGGACAACCCAGAGTCTGCTGGGAGGACAACATTAGACAATCTTTGAAGGACCGAGGACTAGAATGGAACCAGGCCAGGAGGAAGACAGCCGATAGGATAGTCTGGCGCTCTCTCTTCCAAACCTCTACACCTCACGGTAGAAGGGGAACGACTAAGTAAGTAAGTAAGTAAGTATAAACATTTGGAACATATAAGGAAGGGAAACCCGAGGCCTGTAAACGGTAAATAAAAATTAGACAAACATAAAGGTATGTTATCAGGCACTCATAAGAAATAAAGAAGTAGAACTCTAGGCAACAGAAAAACAACAGACATGAGTGGCTTACCCAGGACTCGAACACTGGACCTTCTGTGCGACAACCCCATCTAGCTATGCAAGCGAATCACACTATCCTCTTCACCTTCCTTATATGTTATAAATGTTTATACGATACCAAAATCCTACCCTCTGTCCTGTACTTACTGTTCTAAGTCTACTATCATGTACTAGACACAGTATTAAGGTCTCTTTGTCTTGTGTGGACTGGCCTATGCTGTCTGATAGGGAAACAACAGAAGTGATTGCATCATTAATAGGCCGTACTGCCCATGATGGACTTCCAGTGTTATGTCTTTCGGTTCGCACTATTGACCTGTCATCAAAGCATCATTTTTTGGTGATGCGTAGATGGCAGAGAGGATAGTCTGATTCGCTTGCATAGCTAGGCGGGGTTGTCACACGGAAGGTCCAGTGTTCAAATCCTATGTAAGCCACTCATGTCTGTTGTTTTTCTGTTGTCTGGTGTTCTACTTCTTTATTTCTTACGAGTGCCTGAAAACATACCTTTATGTTTGTTTCATATTAATTTACCGTTTACAGGCCTCGGGTTTCCCTTCCTTCCTGTCCTATGCCATCTGTTCAGTTGTTTTTCCATGTCTTTGCATACATTTCATGTCTGTCTCCATTTCCCTTCTGTTTTTTTTTTCCCTCTACCTCTCTTATGTCCTAAACATAGCACCATTTTTCCAGTGTTGTTTTTTCTGTTTTTCTCTTCCTTGCCAGCTTGTTACATTTCAATTACTTAAGACATTCAATGCAGTTTTATAATCCAGATATACCAGGTTCGAAACCTGCTGCAGGCGGTTTGGTAGCAAATCGCTTTGTGTGGATTTTTAACAATGGTATAAGCGCCGTACCGTTCAGAAAGCAATGGCAAACTACTGAACGTAAAAATTGCCTAGAAAAATCACAGACAGCCAATAAAAGCTGGGGTTGATTGCCACGTCCTGTAAAGGCTAAGCAACTAACTTTTAAGACATTCAATGTGATTATTTACATCAACTGTGAAGACAAACCTTGGCAATGGCTAAACAAAATTCTGACCTCAGTGATGCTAGACCATGTAAAAGAAGCTTTAAATAAACAAACTAATGGAAGAACAAACACATTTTGAACAGCAAAGTCATAAGCAGATCAGGTAGCAAGACTCAGAATCATCAATGTCAGTCACTGTTATACATCAACTTTGTGGACACTGAGAATTTATTTCCAGGTTTTTACAGAAGTCTTTGTTGTGTATACAAACATATGTCAAACACTTCAGTTTGTTGTTAGTCTCAAAATTGAATCTTGTGATAACAGTATTGATTGGTAGTGATTGTAAAATACCCTTCACATAACCTATGATTTTGTATTGCATGTCATCCAGGAGTGTTATTGGAATGGCTTCTCTAAAGATTCAGACATTAATTCCCAGACAGTTGCAGGCATTAGCAGGAAGAGATTAGGAGAGCATAAAGTAAAACAGTCAGATATATGGAGAAATGAAGGTACACTTGTAAATAAGCTTCTTTTTTAAGCAATGGAGCATCTCAGTTGAAGCTGAATGCTGGTGCATATAATGTAGGCTCATGTGCTGTTTTTATTGTGTTACTTCAAGATGTTTGCCACCCCATGGATCTTCTGGATCATTCTGTAACACTGTTTTCCTCTGTAGCCAATTTATTGGAGGAGGGTTTAGAAAGTAGTCATGGTGAAATCAAGCATTAAGAGATCTTAAAGCTTAAACTACCACATACAAAATATTGATACTGACATCTTTGATATACTTGTCTGTAATCTAGCATGACCTGTAGTTAAAGAGAGAATAGTAGCACATTCAATAAGACACATGCTACCAGCCTAGCTGTTGTCTGGAGACATGGTCTGTGGAAAGGGGTAGCTAAGTGTAGAACCTGTTTTACAACTATCAGTAAAAAAGTGTTTCATACATTTATTTCCTCATGAATGAAGGATTGTACCTTCTATGCTTCTTAAGAAGCATGGGACAATCACAGCATTTGTGGTGATGAATTCTCAAGTGGGCTGTTTTACATGATGAGATTTCAAGCCCTTAGTCACATCTGAAGCTGTGCCATTTTTGAAGCAGTTGTCTGCATCTTTAGTCTTCTTATAGAATGCCTGAAACTGCATAGATTTTTACCCATAGTGGCAGGTTACAATGGAAGATGGTCTGATAGAAAAAGTGAACATAGGAATAAGTACCAAAACTGCACAAGATGATCTCACTGAAGGCTGGCTCAAGTAAAAACTGCAGAAAATGTTAAATATAAGTTTTACAAGAAGAAAAGAACAGAGTGAGAATCACTGGCATATTTATAGGGATACTGGAAATTAACTGTCTCTTAGCAGGTTGAGAATCCTCTGAGTAGTGTAAGAGCTAATAGGTATCCAGGCCACTGTTTCTTATGGTACTTAATTATTGGAAAGAACCCCTGTTGATTAAATACAAACATGTATTAGACATCACAGTAACATCAAAGAAAAGTCAATAACACTAATCTTGATTTTAGAAAAAAATTACAATGAACCTTTACTGATGAAAACAAAATGTCATTTGCATACAGTTCAATCTTGTCTGCACAGTTACTAAAAGTTCATCGTTAGGACTTTTAAGTAATTGATTTAAGTTCAGTGGTCTACAAAGTTATTGATTTTTTATCATTAGGACTTTTATGAAGTTGTTAGTTCATGGTGGTTTTACCTACAGTAGCTAGATTCCAGACTGCAATCACAGTCACTCCTGATTTATCCAGGTGTGGGAAAAGGTTGTGTGGTGTGAATAGAACTATCTCAGGGTTCCAAAGCTTTCTTTCCCTGATCTGAGTTTCTTGTCTTCGATGAAAATGGAAGCTCTTCGTGTAGACTACCCTAAAGAATAACTTGGTTGTACTTTGTTGCTAACAAAACAAGATTTTGGCGAAGGTAAGCCTTTGCAACTACCGCTGCTAGGTTTATAAAATGAGTTCTCTTGTGACCAAAGTTTTTGATTGCATTGTCTGGGCCTAGTGAGCTCTAGGGTTAAATACAAAAAATCTCATTTTCAGCTGACAGATGTATGGGACCACAAACCATCTTTCCTAAACAATTTCTCATCTGATATTAATGAAATCCTGAACACTCTTCCCTTGAAAGAGTGTCAGGGAAATACATTTTCTTTACCATGGTTTAAGAGCATGAAACCTAATTATAATCACTACTACTGCGAAGTAGCCACCATATCAATTACATCCCATTTATGTTAGCTGCCCAGCAACTATCTGTTCTATTCTAGCCAGGTCAACTACTTTTGCTGTGGCAGAAATATCCACTGATTTTGTAATAGAAAAGAGGGAAGTTTGAACTACTGTATGTGAATGAATCTTTATTCATTGGGCTAAAAGAATTTTACAGATATTATGCAAAGTACCATCCATGTGTAGATTTTCATTGCTTTATAATAGTTAAACAGCGTCAAATTATCCTTTAATTTGTGATAGAGGTGATTTATTTATTTATTTTCTGGAAACTTGTTTTAAGGAGTAACTAAACATTATCTCCCCTTAATTTGATCTGCGCAGCATGCCTCGTTAAATTAGGGAAGTCAATTTTATGAGCTTGGCATAACAAGTACAGAAAGGCTTTGTCATACTTCATGAGAGAAAACATTGCTTAGTCACCAGATGTTTGTATTTATAAAGTGTTTTTTATTTATTTTTTTATGTGACAGTAGATCGTGATTGAGATTGTCATACTTGAATAGGTAGATAGAATATTGTTTAGTCATGTGACAGTAGATCGTGATTGAGATTGTCATACTTGAATAGGTAGATAGAATATTGTTTAGTCATGTGACAGTAGATCATGATTGAGATTGTCATACTTGAATAGGTAGATAGAATATTGTTTAGTCATGTGACAGTAGATCATGATTGAGATTGTCATACTTGAATAGGTAGATAGAATATTGTTTAGTCATGTGACAGTAGATCATGATTGAGATTGTCATACTTGAATAGGTAGATAGAATATTGTTTAGTCATGTGACAGTAGATCATGATTGAGATTGTCATACTTGAATAGGTAGATAGAATATTGTTTAGTCATCAGATATGTGTATTTTTAATCTCTCTTGCTCACACTGCTTTACTCTTCTTCTTCTGTGATCCATATCCTCCGACCGTCAAAGCAGTCAGTGGCTGTCATGCCTGGTGGCATCTTGTAGGGCAGCAACAAATTGATTCCACTTTGTTCAGTTGTTGGCCATCCTTCGTACAGTGCCCCATTTCTGGTTCATTCTTTGCACCTCAGCTTCCACAGTTCTCCTCCAAGTTGTTTTTGGTAGGCCTCTCTTTTGCTTTCCTTTGGTGATCCATAGCATAGCTGTTCTTGTAATGGTATCAGGGTCCCATCTGAGGACGTGGCCAACCCAACTCCAGCGTCTGCCAGCTATGATGGTGTGCATGTCCTCCTGGCTACTCCGAATAAGTAGTTCTTGGTTGCTGATGAGATTCGACTAAAAGATCCTGTACTCTGTCTGTTGTTTATTGCATGTAGGTCGCGCATGTGTTTGGAAAAAAATGACACTGAATACCAGTATTAAACTCTTGTGTATTGCAAGCAGTAAGTCACAATCAATTTCATAATGATTATAAGCAACATGGTTTAATCAGGTTAAAAAATTATTCATTTCAACGCTTGAATAAAAAAATAATGCTATCATTATGAGCGAAGAAGAAAACAAAAGTAGGTACAGAATACAGAATCTGTTTATATTTCCCAAACAGGATGTATTAAATAACACTGAACAAATTAGGTCAGAACTCATGATGGCATTGAAATAAACATGCCCAGGTAGCTGTTGGAAGGTTCCTGTTGTTGGATATCTTCTTTTGTTGCAGTGATGAATATAGATATGTTGGTGTTCTTGATTGGCACTACTGGCAAGGGCGATGCCAGAAAAATGTCGGGCTTAAAGTCTCTATTGCCGACTTACAATGTTCAACGCGAATATATATATAATGGGCCATGTAACTGTATGATCAACGTAGACAATGTCAACACGGTACAGTGACGACTGGCACGTCAATTAGATTGGAGCCAAGTATTAAAGTTGACGACATAATTTATTGTGCACTGACAGGTACATTGACATCACAAAGTCAGATGACGTAGCATCCTTATAATGGCGTGGCATAAACGTTAGGTATTCTGATCAATCATGTAGAAGTAGGCATCAACATCAATAGTATAGGTTACAGCATCGGGGCATCACAATTCATTGCATTTTGTCATGAACTTGATTGAAATCTTATAACAGCCGACCTCTCAAGGACGGCGGTGAACTTCACGGTCGGTAATTCTATCATGCCTTTCAATACGGAGCTTGCCTACAACGCCAAGGGTTTTATTGAATAACCCTCAAATATGTACGAAGAATAATCCCGATAATATTCGGTCAGGATCTGGATCCCACTAGCAACACAACATGGCATATGTGTTGAAGTACAGCCCGATTTTAATAAAATGATGAAATTAGCATATTAAGAATATGCAACGAGCCTTGCACTGGCTAATATAGATACTCCCTACCAGGAGGTTTATAATCTCTACATGACGGCTTCCCTCAATCCGGCAAGACTTACAAATCGGCTCCGTCTAGAGACAACTGTCTCAGGAAATAGGCATTTGGCACTCCCCTTTCATAATCCCACATCCTTGGCTTTAACCCTGAGCACCCCCGTTGCGCTTCTGTGTTCAACTTCGTGTCAAATAGCGCGTAACTAATTAATAATATATATATTCTTAGCTGTGCTAAACATTTAAAATTACGCACGCAAAAAGAACGCAACAGTAGCATTTACACATTCAACAATTTCCATGATTAAAAGATGGGCAGGTGGTATTTGAAACATAATTGTGCATCTGAAATTGTAAATAGAAACTTCTTTGTTGTGAATTTCCCCATCTTTAACTCTTTAAGTCCCAATCGACTTTAAATATCCTCAGCGGTTCGACGCGCTTGACCCAATCAACTTTAAATAGCGTTTAGTATAGTGCCTCTGTTTGAGACTGTTTCTAATTATAACTACCCACAAACCACCCAAAACGTCATTTCCGACAGGAAGTTTATTGTTTTAAATACCACATGTGTTTAAGAGTGAACGTGGTTTCTGTTTTGAGATATTTATTTTAGATTTTTAAAGCGATTTTTTAAAGCGCATATTTTCTTAAAAAAAATGGCCACACCCACTTCTTCAAATGGTAGGCTCAAACGGCTCACGTCAGATCAAGCTCGTAAGTTATTTGAAGAAATTTGTGAAAGTGAATGCAGTATGTATTCACGAGATAGCGAAGAGGACTTTGAACCTGATATCGACGATATCGATTCTTCGGAAACCGAGGATGATATTGATAGGCCTAATGGAAGGTCTGGTGTCGATAATGAAGTTATGGATACAGGAGCATGTAATCAGACTGCAATAAATTCAGATGATATATCCAAGCCAAAAAGAATCAGGAGGGATGGAAATAGGCCTAATGATTTCGTTAGTAGGACTAGGCCTAATACAGACAATGCGGTTTGGCATTCGGTCACCACTGGAGAAACTAAAGCAAATTTTACTTTTCGCCAGACAAGACAGAACATAAATCCAGGTCTGTATAGTTTGCAAACACCTCTTGATTTTTTAAAATTTTACATGGATGATGGTGTTGTTAGCACTCTGATAACCAGCATTAATTCCTATGCTGCAAAAGTTGTTGAAACAAACAACCCACATAGAAAGTATTCATTGTTCTCTTCATGGACACCGCTGACTTATTATGAATGGCTCAAGTTTACAGCTGTAATGATTGCGATGGGACTGGATCGAAGACCAAAAATCAAAGACTACTGGCGCACCGCAGGAAATTTTTATACACCATGGTACCACGAGATGTTTTCAAGAAACCGTTTTCAAACTATTTATCACAGTATGCTGCATGTTTGTGAACCAGAAGATCAGGACGCAGCTAAAATTGAGCCATTTGTCGACATGCTATTGACCAAATTTCAGAATGCTTTCTATCCATTTGAAGATGTTTGTATTGATGAGATGGTTATAGGATGGAAAGGTAGGTTTAGGCACAAACAGTTCAATGCAAGCAAACCTCACAAATACCATATCAAAACATTTGGACTTTGTGATTCAGCTACCGGCTATGTTTTCAATTTGAAAATTTATTTTGGAAAAAATACAGCCTATGATCCTAGTTTAGATCCCAGCTCTGCTCATGCCGTGAAAGTGTTCGGCACTCTTTTGAAGCCACTGAGGTCAGGACATCATATTTTTGCTGATAGATTTTATTCATCCAAAGCTCTGATTGAATATCTGCTTGCACACAGTTATAATTATACAGGAACCCTGAATGTAAACCGTGTTGGTTTTCCTCCTGAAATAAAAAATCTCAAGATTGGCCATCAAGAGATGAAATGGTTTTTGGACTCGGAAAATACAACATTGTGTGTTGCCTGGAAAGATAAAAAAGCAAAAAAACCCTGCATACTTGTGTCAACTAAATCAGCCGTTGCAACGGTTGAGAAGAGCAAGGGTCTAAACAAAGTTACAAAGCCAAAGGTAGTTCATGACTACAATATGTGTATGAATGGCTGCGACCGGATGGATCAAATGGTTGGTTACTACAGTATGCACAACCGTAAAACCAGAAAGTGGTGGAAGAAGATTTACCACTGGATTATTGAAGTGACACAGGTAAATGCCCACATCCTATACAATTTGTGTCAGGAAGGTGCGACAACAAAAAGGAAGCTCACACTTCAAGATTTTAAACAGAGTTTGATTGAGGATCTGTCCAAAGAAGCTGCTCAGCTGACACCAGGCGGTGTAATAGATTGTCCACCCAAAAATTCTAAACACTCTATGAAAGGAAATGAAGTGGAACGGATGATTGGAGCCAGACATCTAGTGGAATATGATGGAAAGAGCAGAGCCTGTGTTCATTGTAGCGCCAATGGAATTTGTCGCAGATCAAGCTATGTGTGTATAGGATGCACCGGCAGACCCCACCTTTGTACAAAAAATTGCTTTGTAGCTTATCATAAGCAAAACAATATATAGGGTATGCCTAGATATGAAAGAGCTTTGTAAATAAAATTTTCTTTTCCCTTTTTTTGATGTTTGATAGGGCCTACCATTTGAAATTTTCATTTTTGTTAAATGCTAGGGACTTTTTTTTTTGTAATTTTTATTTTACTTAGGATTTAATTATAAAATAGTGTTTATTTATAGGCCCCTAGTGTTAATGTATTTAGAAAAAGTGATCTTTTGTGATTTCCTATGGATTTTGTGCTTTCCTATGGATTATGATTATGTGTTTTCCTATGGATAATATCTTCAGAAGAGGAGAGGAGCAGCTCGGCAAGGTAAGAAAATATCTATTTCTTTCAAATTTACCTGCTTCTTATTCAGCCTCCATTTTACTTTACATTTTACTAACTAATAAGTTTTATTGATAAATTTAAATTATGCACAAGATGCAGTTACTAACAATTATTCATGTATAAATAATATAATTTCCATCTTTCTGATGTATAAACTGAAATTTCCTCTTTTTTACAACAATATGACCTGTTGTTGTAATTTGTGAAATTAATGATCTTCTGAGTGTTTATTGATTAAAAACTGATTGAACTTTGTTAGAATACTTCTGTTTGAGACATTTTTAAACTTTACACTTGGATATTCTCATGAATAACAATTGTAGAAGAATTTTAATGAATACTTTTAGTCTAATTTTGCACCGGCTTCTTCTTTTGTCCTCCATTTTACCTTGAATAACTAATCATTTTTCAATGAAAGCTTTTATGCTTGTAGCACAAGAGTAAAGTACATCCAATTACCTTCAGTTTCATATACAACAACAAAGTTATTTATACATTTGAACATTTAAAAAAAATGATTTCCAAACAACAACAATAAAAACACACAGGGTTGACAATTTCCTCTTTTTTGCAACAATATGACCTGTTGTTGTAATTTGTGAAATTAACAATCTTCTGAGTGTTTATTGATTAAAAACTGATTGAACTTTGTTAGAATACTTCTGTTTGAGACATTTTTAAACTTTACACTTGGATATTCTCATGAATAACAATTGTAGAAGAATTTTAATGAATACTTTTAGTCTAATTTTACACCGGCTTCTTCTTTTGTCCTCCATTTTACCTTGAATAACTAATCATTTTTCAATGAAAGCTTTTATATATGTAGCACAAGAGTAAAGTACATCCAATTACCTTCAGTTTCATATACAACAACAAAGTTATTTATGCATATGAACATTTTTAAAAATTATTTCCAAATAAAAACACACCGGGTTGACAATTTCATCTTTTTTACAACAATATTACCTGTTGTTGTAATTTGTGAAATTAACAATCTTCTGAGTGTTTATTGATTAAAAACTGATTGTACTTTGTAAGAGTACTTCTGTTTGTGACATTTTGAACCTTTACCCTTGGATATTCTAATGAGGAACAAATGTAGAAGAATTTTAATGAATACTTTTAGTCTAATTTTGCACCGGTTTCTTCTTTTGTCCTCCATTTTACCTTGAATAACTAATAATTTTTCAATGAAAGCTTTTATACTTGTAGCACAAGAGTAAAGTACATCCAATTACTTTCAGTTTCATATACAACAACTAAGTTATTTATGCATATGAACATTTAAAAAAAATATTTCCAAACAACAACAATAAAAACGCATTGGGGTGGCCATTTTTGCTTGGGCCAAACCCACTTTTTTGCTTGGGGCTGAAAGAGTTAATGTGCATATCACCTTTAGATAACAACAGTGCATAAATGGTAGAGTATGTGACCTAAATGTTAGGACTAAGGCTGATAATGACATTACATGTAGTGTGTTCATGTATATACCATTGTATAGATTAGAATCGTCATTATTGTGTATGTTATATGATCACCAAAAATATATGTCATTATCATGTTTTAACAAATTATATTACCAAATCTGCTTTACCAAACAACGGTTTTAACATTAATAAAAAATAATAAATTCTTTAAGCGCCAAACACGGCGCATAAGGCAGAAACCAGTGCTCTCCAGGTTGTTCGTTGTGACGCCACTCCTCTTAGCTCTTGCACATTATTTAGGCCCAACGTTCTTCCTTCTCTTATTATTGTTCTTCTGAGTGTTTCTTTTGGTCTTCCTTTTTTCCGCTTACCCTCAGGAACCCAAGTGAGCGCCTGTAGTGGTATTCTGTTGTTTTGCATTCGTAGGACATGACCGATATATGACCATCGTCTTTTCCTTATATAGTCGGAGACATATTTCTGCCTAGAGTCTTCTCTTATTTGTCGATTAGTCTTGAATTCTTTCCAACTGATGTTCATGAGTTTTCTAAGACATTTGTTCTCGAATGTATTCAGCTTGTTCTCCAATGATTTTGTTATTTTCCAACTCTCACAGCCGTATGTTAACACTGAGATAACATTTGAATTAAACAGACGAAGCTTGGTATGTATATTCAATGATCGTAATTTCCAAATGTTAGATAATCTATTGAAGGCGCTAGCTGCCAAAGCAATTCTAGTATGGATTTCTCTTGTTGTGTCACCATCCTGAGTCATTTTACTGCCTAAATAATTGAAACTTTCAACTTTCTGTAGTTTTTCCCCGTTCAAGATGATATCAAAGGTCTCGTTAGAAAAGTTCATAGCTTTAGTTTTAGAGGCATTTATTTGGAGACCTATTTTAACCGAGAGATGACACAAATTATTTATTGCTTCTTGGGATTGTCTTGGTGTTGAACTTAAGAATGCTACATCATCTGCGAAATCCAGGTCCCCCAGGAATTTTCCATTTGTCCATTTTATACCCAATTGTTCATTGTGGGTATAGTTTCTCATAACCCAATCAATAGCTATTCCAAAAAGTAGTGGTGACATAATACAGCCTTGTTTCACCCCTGTTTCTACTGTAAACCATTCTGTATTCCCTTTATTTGTTCTACACACAACATCTTGCATTGTCATATAGCGCTTTGATTATATTCACATATTTTGTTGGAAAACCATAGATTGTAAGTATCTTCCACAATGATGGGCGGTGTAGACTATCAAAGGCTTTTTGAAAATCGACGAAGGTGATAATAAGTGGCGATTGCCTTTCCACTGATTCTTCTATAATTGTTCTTAGTGTGAATATTTGATCAATACATGATCGTTTCGGCCTGAAACCCGCTTGTTCTTCTCTGATCTTTTCGTCAGCATGCAATTTAAGTCTTTCTAACATCATGCAACATAATAATTTTCCAGGTACTGATAATAGAGATATACCACGCCAGTTATTACAGTCTGATAGATCCCCTTTCTTTGGTAACTTTACTATAATACTGTCTTTCCATTGTTGTGGTGGTTGTTCTTCTCTCCATACTTCATTTATAATATCTAAAATTCTCAAGAGGTTGTTGTCATTAACTGCTTTAATCATTTCCCCTGAAATTTCGTCAACTCCAGCAGCTTTAAAATTTTTTAATCTTTTAACGGCTTGTTTGATCTCGTCCAGCGTGAATTCATCGCAAGTTATTGGCAAGGTGGTTGTGGATGTTTCATTATTAAAATCAGGTGTTACTGTTGGTGGTGGTCTGTTTAGCACCTCCATGAAGTGCTCAGCCCATCTCTTCATTTGTTCTTTTTCTGTTGGTATTGAATTCCCTAATTTACCTTTAACAGGTGTTTCCATAGCAGTAGGCTGGTGACATAGTTGTTTTGTAATTTGATAAAGGCACCTACTATTACCAGTTCTTGCAGCATTTTCAGCTTCTACGGCCAGTTCATTGATGAAATGTCTTTTATCTCTTCGAGTTTTTGTCTTCACTTCTTTATTTAACAAGTTATAAGTTAGTTTGCAAGATTCAACTGCATTATGTGTACTTGCCGCTAGTAGTTTAAGTTTTGCTGTTTTCCTTTCTTGTATTTTATCCCAAGTATCTTTTCTCATCCATTTTTTCTTTTTATGTACTAGGTATCCGGTGGTCGCTACAGCTGCTTCTGTCATTGCTGTTCTCAGTTGTTCCCATTTAGTATCGATTGTCTTGGTGGTGATATCGTTGTCAATTTTGCCTAAAGCATCGAAATAGTTGTTCATTTTGACATTATATTCCTTCTTTATATCATTTGATTGCAGTCTGTGTACATCTATTCTTCTATTTTTATTCGGTTGGTATATAACATTACTACTAGCTATATTTCTCAATTGTAATTCATTCTCATGAATAACTATTAGTTTAAGTAATAGAAAATAGCCATAAGTAATTATTTCTCGACATTTTTCAATAATTCATATTTGAAGAATGCTGCACATAAAATTCTGTTATTTCCATTTTCTATGACATGTCTACTTTAGATATATCTACATCTTGAATACAGTGTTGCTGTGTAGTAGTAATATTTACTCATGCACGTTGTACAAAAAAATTGTAGAAATATAAGCATAATGTCTTGCCAGTTTATCTTTCTATAATTCATACCTTAGATACATGTACATTTCAACACAATCTTCCTTGATAATGTCTCAGTAGTAATTTATGCCCATGCACGCTATATAGTGAAATTACAGGTTCATGACCTTTTATCTGAACACCCACCTGCATGGAGGCATACCTAGTATCATTCTTATATGACCACCAGTTATGCACAATGCTATAATATATGTACAAATGTGGAAGTGAACCTCTGTCTGTGAGGCAAATTACATCCTCATTGACTCCTTAAATCATCCACACACTTTCAGGTATTCCCCCTGTGGTGAAACTTGTTGAGGACCCAGCATTGCATATGATTAAGATGGACATTTTGGAACGGAAATAGCAACACAAAAATTTAAAATTTACAAAAGATATAAAGTAACAGGTAATACATCCATCTTTACAGCAGAATTAGTGGAAATCTTAAAAGCTTTAGAAATAGTTGCAGTTATTTGGTGTCTAGGTATACAATTGCAGGCATCACTGAAATTGAGCAAAACTCATTTTATCAAAAACAAAGTTTGAATTTTACTGCCACAGTACTGTTACTCCACAGATCTATCAGGTAATGTCATGAGTTCTTTTCTTGCAAAAATGTTTTAATCGTGACAGAAAAAAATTATTATTAACAATATAATATTTGTAATCATTTCAGGACTGTTTGGAGGGAAGTAATTCAGAAATAAATTGTTATTACTCATTTTTTACATCCAAGGGAAGTAATCAAACAATAAAAATATTAATGAATATATGCGATTAGCGACCACAATTAAAAAAAAAACATTTTACAACACCATATAAAATTATTAAATGTATACTGTTAATTTCATAGTATGCAATACACCATGAACTATTAACATATCAGACAGAAAGAAATACTTCTTAAATAATCTTATAGTTGCATAACTTTTAAATCATACCTAATACGACGCTACGATACATACAGAATTAAAATTTGTTATGCATGCCATAATTATCTGAAGTTTTTACTATTATGTTTTATTCAATGAATTTCAGGTGACCATTCCTGTAGCCAGCGATCTCGCCTATACTCTAGTGTTGACATTCCAGATTTGAAAATTATGAACAATTTCATAAAGAGTGAACCAGTGCAAAATGCCGCATTCAATCAAGTGTTGCCAGAATTCACTGAAAAAATTGTGAGTGAAATGAAAGCTGATGTAAGTACGGCAGCTGCAACACTAAATACAGACAATAACATTGAATCAAGATTAAAAGAGGTACAATCACCGAATGTCACAGACTCTGAGATAATGACTGTAGACATGAATCCGACTCCTGAGATTTATACTGCAGTCTTACAAAATGAGAACTGCAGCAGGAAATCAACAATAGTCTATGATGATTGTACTCTCAACAGTGGAAGTAGAGACGGTTTTATATTGTGTGGCAGTGTACAATCAGATGAAATAATAATAAGTACAAAAGAGCAACTTTTCAGCTGTCATATTTGTGGAGTACAGGTTAGCAAGAAAGGTGACTATAATGAACATGAACTTTCACATACGAGAGAAAAGTGTTATATAAGTAATGTTGGTAATGTAGAATTAGCTACAAAATCCAGTCTATGTCAACAAGAAAGAATAAAAATAGCAAAGAAGCATTCTAAATATGATCTTATTGGTATGGGGGCTGCTGATTTTGGTTATCTAAAGGCACATGTAATGCAGCATAAAGAAGAACTACCTAACAAGTGTGGTGGTCTTAGTAGGTTTTCTAGGACTGATTATCCAAAGAAACCCATAATGCAGCATAATAGTGAGACACATCACAAATATGATGTCAGTGGAGCAGAATTTTGTCAAAGTGATCATAAGGTGACAAATACAGAAGGAGAATCTTACATGTGTGATGAACTTACAGGGCAAAAAATTCATTTAAAATGGTACAAAAGTCAACAAACCGAAGAAAAATCTTATAATTGTGATGTTTGTGGAGCAGAATTTTCTCATAGTGGTGCTTTAAACAGTCACAAAAGGACACACACTTTTAAGAAACCTTACAAGTGTGATGTTAGTGAAGCAGAATTTTCTCAAAATGATCATTTAAAGAGTCACCAAAGGACACACACAGGAGAGAAACCTTATAAGTGTGATGTTTGTGGAGCAGGATTTTGTCAAAGTCGTGCTTTAAAGAGTCACAAAAGGACACATACAGGAGAGAAACCTTTTAAGTGTGATGTTTGTGGGGCAGAATTTGCTCGTAGTTGTGATTTAAAGAGACACAAAAGGATACACACAGGAGAGAAACCTTATAAGTGTGATGTTTGTGGTGCAGATTTTTCTGATAGTTCAGCTTTAAAGAGTCACAAAAGGACACACACAGGAGAGAAACCTTATAAATGTGATGTTTGTGGGGCAGAATTTTCTCTAAATGGTACTTTAAAGAGACACAAAAGGATACACACAGGAGAGAAACCTTATAAGTGTGATGTTTGTGGTGCAGATTTTTCTGATAGTTCGGCTTTAAAGGGTCACAAAAGGACACACACAGGAGAGAAACCTTATAAATGTGATGTTTGTGGGGCAGAATTTTCTCTAAATGGTACTTTAAAGAGTCACAAAAGGACACACACAGGAGAGAAACCTTATAAGTGTGATGTTTGTGGAGCAGAATTTTCTCATAGGGGTTCTTTAAAGAGTCACGAAATGACACACATGGGAGAGAAACCTTATAAGTGTGATGTTTGAGGAGCAGAATTTTCTCAGAGTGGTCATCTAAAGAGTCACACAAGGACACACACAGAAGAGAAACCTTATAAGTGTGATGTTTGTGGAGCAGAATTTTCTCGTAGTGGTGCTTTAAAGAGTCACACAAGGACACACACAGGAGAGAAACCTTATAAGTGGGATGTTTGTGAAAAAGGAGGAGGGCAGCAGCCCCTCCACCATACAAAGGCCCAACAGGCCTATCACCTGTTTGCTTTAAACCATGATTACATGAACTACAAGATAGAACTGGACTGATTCTCAAGGCGACGAACTGGAACGGACAATGACTTACGGATATTGGAACACAAGAAGTATAAATGGGAAAGAAGAGGAGCTGGTGGAAGAGATGAGGAAAGCAAAACTAGAAATCCTGGCTATAACAGAAACAAAGAAAAAGAGACAAGTAGTCATGGATCTTGATGGCAACACGCTGCTCTATAGTGGTGTACCCACATCTGAAAGAGTTAAAGAGGGCATTCATTGCATTGTAGCGAAAAACCAAAAAAGATAGTATCAAGGGATGGAACTTTATCTCGGAGAGCATTATGGTTGTAAAACTAAAAGAATGAGAAACCATAGTCAACCTGGTCATAGTGTATGCTCCAAATGAGGATGAGAGAGCAGAGATCAAGGAGGAATTGTTTGAGCTGCTTCAAAGGACAGTGGATGACTGCCTAGATGAAATTATCATGCTCAGAGATTTCAATGCCAGAGTTGGAAATGAATATGCTAGATGGGGTGGAGTTAACAGAAGATATGGAGAGATACTCTCAATGACAATGGGAAGTGACTCCTTAGATTCTTCGGTGAGAAGTGCATGCATGCACATACTAGATGTGAATCAACAAAGAATGAGAAGTCAGTGATTGACTAAGCCATAGTTAGGAGGCGCTCATTCAAGTATGTCCGGAATGCTAGAGTCTGGAGGGGGCCAGAGATTGGAAGTGATCACTACCTGCTTACAATCAAAAGAACAACTGAAAGAGTTTCTCAGCCTAGGAACTGCCCAACATCATGCAAGAAACTAAGTAAATGAATGGGAGAAATGACCCAAGTAAAACAGTCCCAACTAAGAGGGTTTGGCCATGTCTGCAGAATGGGAAAAGATTGGCTACCATGACAAGCATGGGAAACAAAGAGCCAGGGATCCAGATCCCCAGGATGACCCAGAGTCCTCTGGGAAGACTACAATAGACAGTCTTTGAAGGACTGAGGACTAGGATGGAACCAAGCCAGGAGGAAGACAGCCAATAGGATAGTCTGGCGCCCTCTCTTCCAAACCTCTACACCTCACGGTAGAAGGGGAAAGACCAAGTAAGTAAGTAAAGAGACACAAAAGGACACAGAAACTTTATAAGTTTGAGATTTTTTGAATAAACTACTCTAAGAAGGCATGCAGAGGAAAAGCCATATAGGTGTGATCTTTGTGCTGATGCATTTTCTCAGGCTACTCAGATAAAGAGACATGTGTTGAAACACATTGGAGAGATGTATAAATGTGATGCTTGTTGTATTAGGTATTAGGTTTTCTCAAGTCTGTATTCTAAAATTACACAACAGAAGGCACACATGAGAGGGACTTTCTAAGAGTGATGTTTGTGGTATTACATTTTCTCAAGTCTTTAGTCTAAAACAGCACACAACAAGACATACTTGAGAGAAAATTTCTAAGTGTTATGTTTGATGTATTAGGTTTTCTCAAGTCTGTATTCTAAAATTACACAAAAGAAGGCACACATGAGAGGGACTTCCTAAGAGTGTTGTTACATTCTAAAACAGCACACAATTTACAAAACATACATGAGAGACAATTTGTAAGTGCAATGTTTGTGGTGTTGAGTTTACTCGTCTGTATTCTAAAACTGCCCACTAGACATACATCAGAGAAAATGTATGTGTTTACCTTACACAATTTGTAAGTGTGATGTTTGTAATTCAAGTTTACTCATTCATTATTCTTCAGCCCCCTTTTCACAAAATATCTTGATGGTTTAAATTATTTGATCACTTCCTGTGGACTTCATTTTGCAAAGTGGTAGTGAAAAAAGTATTTTGTTGTGTAAATTGAAATTGCAACCAGATTTGTTATTGTTGTTGTTTAATAGGTCTGCTGAGCTTCTCACTCTTTTGCAGCCAGTAACAAGTTCAACACTCTTTGGTAACACTGAAGATCTAGGCTTTTCTACCATTCCGAAACATGTTGAGTTAAAATCATGAGCTCAAGTTTCTCCAGCTTAGCTTGCATTTAAAGGATCATCACATAGGGGTCCCACGCTAGGAGTAAGAAGTATGTGGCATACTGTGTATTCCCTGCCATCCAAGAGAGCTGTCCAACTATGTAGAGTTAAAATACTGTGCTCTGGTTGGGCCCTCACGTCCTGCACAGAGCCACTTCTCAGTTCCCCTGCTTATCAGTGGGTCCATAGTGAGATCCTCCTACATGCAGTCAACCAGGTTATAGCTAAAGAATCACGTCTGGGGATCAAAGCTTAGTGTGCAATGCTGAGTTCTCAACACATTTCACCACAGAGGGAATCCTTGGAAGTGTGTGGAGATTTCAAGCATCATTGAGGGTGTAATTAGCCTCACAGAGGTTCACTTCCACATATGTATACTGCAGCATTGTGTATAGCTGGTGGTCAGTTAAAGATGACTCCAGATATGCCTCCATTCATCTCAGCAAGATAAATGTAATCTTTGTGGTTCTATATTTTGTGACATACTACAGAGAGGCCTTATAAATGTGATTTTGTTTGTTGTAAAGTGTGGCCTCTGCCTGTTAGCTAAGAACATATTCAGACATACAGAAAAGAAGCCATGTAATTATGATGTTTCTGATGCAGTGTTTTCTATGGATGCTCAAATTATGCCATTAAAAAAAAGTGCTATAAATATTTTATGTGTGCTACAACAGAAATGGAATCCAGCGGACTCTGACAAACCAGTTGGACGATCTGGATTTTGCTGATGGCTTGGCTCTTCTGTCTCATAACCGTTATTAGATACAGGACAAATAGAAAACACTTGGTGAGAGATCACAGCGATTGGGTCTGAAAATACACAGGGAAAACACAAAAATAATGAAAATAAATGCAGGTAATGATAACAGGGTTGAACTTGAAGAAATACCACTACAAGATGTAGAATAGTGCACATATCTTGGCAGCAATATATACAAAGTTGGAGGGACAGACAGACAAAAAGCAAGAGGAGCTTTCATTGCATTGGGAAATATATGGAGATCAAAAGAAATCAGATCCAACATGAAAATAAAAATCTTCAACACAAATGTGAAGTCAGTACTATTATATGGCTCTGAAACATGGAGAACAACAAAGACACCAACAACCAAAAAGCTACAGACTTTCATAAATGGGTGCTTGCATAGAATGGAAGGATTAAAATGGTATGACAAGGTTACCAACGTGGAACTGATGACAAGAACTAGACAAGTGCCAGTTGAACAAGAGATTAGAAGAAGACGTTGGCAATGGATAGGACACACACTGAGGAAGCCTGTTGATAGCATTACAAGGCAGTTCTTGTTCTGGAACCCCCAGGGCAAGAGAGGCAGAGGTAGACCAAGAAGCACATGGAGAAGAGAGCTGGAAACAGAGGTGAAAATGATGAGGATAACATGTAAAGAACTTGAGATGATGGCATATGACAGGAGGACTTGGCATGTGTTTGTTGAAGGCCTATGCTCCTTTGGGAGTGGAGGGTTATGAATGAATTATTTTTCAGTTCCCTAAGGAGCAGAGGGGCCTCAACAAATGTGTGTCAAGCCTTGACTTCCTGTGTCATCTGTTAAATGTCTTACCATAACTCTTTCATGTCTGCCTCCAGTTCCCATCTCAAAGTGTTTTTTTGGTTTCATTCCTTCTGTCTATCTCTCTAAAAATAAATAAACAAATATACATGTGTACACACACAATGGTACATATTACCACCTCAACAAAAATTAAAGATAGGAGCTACTGATGAGTGTAACAGTGGCACTGATAAAATACTATATATATATCGCAAAAGAACAATTGGACGACTACAGCTGAGATTCAAAGATGTGTGCAAGAGAGACATTAGTGCACTAGACATAAATCCAACAGCCGGGGAGGATGAAGCTGCCAATCGCACAAAGTAGTGACGTTTTGTGGCGCCACCTCAGATTGGGCAAAAAGAACCTAACATGACGAGCAGAAGAGAGAAGAAAATGTTGAAAGGAACACCAGGAAAATAAGCAGCTGGGGGCTGTCATCTGGTGCACATTCTCATATTCAGTTATGACTGAAGGGGCTATTATTATTATTATTATTATATATATATATATATATATATATATATATATATATATATATATATATATATATATATATATTATATATATATATATATGTTATATGGTACTAATATGTATGTGTTTGTTAACATGGTGTTGAATATCAAATTATCAAAAATAATTTGATGGTGGTGGGACACCATGATACAGTCAAAAAAGCTAGTGTTTAACTAAGAAATAATTTTGTCATTTCTATTCTTACAGCTTTTGAAATTGCAAATACGTTCCTATATATATATTACAAAATACAACTTAAGAATGGCTGGGCTAATTTTTATAGATTTTGTATTGGTAGAAAAAAACTGTCCAGTTTCAGACTTGATCAAAATCTGATAAAAATGAGGGGCACTTGAGTGCTACTCAGTTGGGGCTGTATGTGTTTGTTTTAGAAAAACTCCATCAATTTATCTCATGTCTCATTTTTAACTGTCAGTATATTTTGAGCTGTTGTCATTTCCAAGTAAATTCATGCAACATGGATACTACATCTGCTGATCACAGTTCTCACTAGAATGTGTGCTTTTGTACCAAGTGTTTCTTTATTAACTAGTAGGTCTGTACATTGTCAACCCATGATGTATTTCCTTTCACAAACTGTAATATTAAATTAAATTTCTCATTCCTAGACTAACTAACTGAGACCTGAAAGACACAACACTGTATTAAGACACAGTTGAAATTCAAAGTGCTCTCAGGCTGTATTTTGTCCGTTATTTTTTAAATGTTTGTTGTAAGTAATTTTTTGTTTGTTTACATTTTAAGCAGATGAAACAAATAATCTATTTCATAATATGCAGAAGTGTGTGGCATTTTTTTCCTTGAAGGTATCCAATTTGATCTATCAACTGCCATCTTAGCATTGAATATATCTCCATCTTCTGTCTCTTGTCTTGATGGTGCACTCTGATACTCTTTCCTGTCTATCGCTAGATGTTAACTTCCCACTTACAGCACTGTCTTCCTCTATGCTCAACTCTTCTCGGCTGCAAAGGTACAGTGTTCTAAACCGGTATCATCATGCTCATCTACCCAGCTGTAAATGAGCACCATAATGTGCTCTTGATTTATGGAAGGCAAAGGCAGCAGGGACGGGAACTGGTCAGCTAAATTTAAAGAGCTGGACCTAGTATGGTGAAGTCTCTAACACTCCACTCCCCTACAGCAGTATCTACTATGGGTCAACTTTGACCTTTTGTGTTTTAAAACTTGTTAATCTGATTTTGATCTCATTTCTTCCTTTCATTATTAGAAATGTGTACATGAGATGGGTGTGTTCAATGGGTATGTGTGTACATGAGATGGGTGTGTACATGGGATGGCTGTCTACATGAGATGGGTGTGTACATGGTATGGGTGTGTACATTCATACAATTATGTATGGTAATGGTTAGCCATCATATGCCTTTGTTGTGATCTCATTTTATCTGCTGTACAACTCAAGTCATTTAGGGGGATGGCTAATTGTAAATTATGGTTATATCAGGGCTTCTTAACCAGTGGTTCACAGAGCCCGTAGTTGGGGGGAGGGGGTTTGGTTAGGCTGTAAATATCCTTAAAATTTCTTAATTTAATTTTACTCTGGAAAATTATGATAGATTTTTGCATGTAAGTAAATATCTTCTTTTTACAGATTGTTATTGTATTTCAGTATGACTGTATGTAAGCTTAATAATTTTTTCTTTGTAATAAAATGTATTACTTGTATGCCAAAAATGTCATTGTGTATATGTACATTCTTTCTAAGGAGTCCTTGGCCTTCAGTGGACAACCTAATGGGTCGTTGGACTTCAGTAGACTATATATATATTGGTACTGGTCTAGAAAGCGGGCCCCAGACTTTTTCCGAGAAACGAAACACAATTTACGAAATGGTAAACGAAATATGTATCGCATGAGGGGGAGATAACCCAACCGCCTTGCCGTAGCTGTCACATGTCTGTTCGTCTGGGGTATCATGACCATTTGATGCACAAACGACCTCGACCGGCGATGGACACCTATTCAGATGCAGTCGGCTCGGAATTATGTGCTCGATCGGCGCATCCAATAAAGTTAAAACGCTCCGGCACGGAACATTCAGCTAATGCGCGAAACACAATTAAAGCACGAAACACTGCTAAAGGCAAATAGTGTCAGATATAAATTCAGTTTGCCTGAGAGGATATTCTGAAGTCTCGGTATCTCAACTTAGAATTAGATAGTTGATGTGAAGGGTCTTTGAATTAAGGTTTTTAGCAAGGCAGTGTAAGCCTTCTAATGGGATTATTTTAATTATTAGTCTGTAGTTGCCATCAATTACCTGACTTCTAAATGCTATAGCCAGGGTAGTTTTTTTTAATTTTTTAAATGTGTTTGCTACTTTTCTTTGTAGCACGCCCCTTTCAACCATCCACCATGTACATGGAGTTGTTGGTTATATCAGGACGTATTTTCTTTGTTGTAATATGTTTTTGTTTGTATTTATTTTATACTATATTATCTCTAGTGGGTATTTTCCTTTTGTAGTTATAGTTCATAATGGGTTTTTTAAAAAAATCAAAAATATGCTATTGCCTAAGCTGGTATGTTTTTAATTTTCACTGGATGTTTTATTTGGTTAATCTGTATGTGTCTGGGGTGAATCTTTCTCCAGTTTGGACTACTGGCTCGGATCCTTATTTATTTGTTATATGTTAGCTTTAGTTTTTGTAATATAGTGTTTTATTAACTTTTGCATTTCTGAAGGGGTCTTTGTGCCTATGAGATTTTCTACACTCATTTACATGTTCAGCGAGCGGAGTTTCTTGGATAGTGTCGCTGTTTTGATATATTTAACTGTGTGAGTAAAGGGGCTTAGGCCTGACGTAAACACTGTGTAACGTAAGAACGAGTTCAGGGCAACCTCATTAGGTTAGGTTAAATAGAAGCGTCTGTACGCGAAGGGTTTTTTGTGTTTGCGTAAGTGGCCATGGGTATAGCTTATAGACACGTTGGTTTGAATATTTAATTGTGGCGCGGTTTAGTTTGTTACATTTATTTTAACTACGGTGCTGATGCCGAAATAGTTTATTTTAGAGTGGTGAGTGCTGCAATTTTTTAATGTTACAGCTTACTAGAATACAGTCCTGTGCTTCTTCAGTAATGTTAGACAGATAATGTGGTGTAAGTATTAGTAAGATCGGCTATAGCTAATTGGTGTTAGCTTTCTTAGTTTCATAGTCCTTTATACAGTGTAAAATCTCTATTGGTTATTTGTACTGCTTTAAATAGCTTTGCTAAGCCATTATTTCTATAATATTTAGTATTATAATGTAAGGTTACTATAGAATGTACAACCACGCAGCTTAGCTGGGTTGTTAGCGTGGCTGTATGCTGTTCTCGTTAGATGGCAGCCACGTGTTATAGGCCTAGTGATGTACTTAGTTCTAGTCATTAATATGCTTTGTAAATATGATACCCCTACTTTTGGTATGTGGAGCACATTTAATACATAAAAGTTCCTGTTTGCTCCTTGCGGAGCAGGGCGACACCAGCGCGGCTGAATCCAATAGAAGCCTGCAAGAAGCATGTATATGCTATGGCAGTGGTTTGTTTCTGTAACAATGTGTTTTATTTGATGAGTTCTCAATCACATCAGTCGGCATATACGACATGCTCAAGAAAGCAGGGACGGATATTTAAGTGGATCATTTGAGAGGTAGTAGCTGATTTTCATTAATGTGGGTATTGGTTGTACATATTGTTTAATTCTATTTTATGCATATTTCATTATTATTTAATTATCATGTGTAGAATGGTTTGTGAGATCACGTGGGTTCACTTGGAGATATATATTTCTCTTCCCGCTCCTTATGAAGCATGGGGTCACCAATGTGGCTGGCATCCACATAAAGCCCTCACAAGATATTCATATGCTCGTGCAGTAGTGGTTTCGGTAGCAATCTGTGTTACATGGTGAGATTGTCAGCCTCATGCACAACACCATACTAGTCTTGCTAGATGACATGCATGATAGTTGAATGTTTCAGGTAGCGTGGAAGAAGGACAGTTTGACAGGTGAGTGCATGATGTTTCTCATTATTTAACTATTATGATTTAACTAGTCGGTGCTTTGTTTGCACTTCAGATTAGCAATTAAGCACTGGCTGGGTGTTTTGTTTGTTGGTTTATTTGTTTAATGTTTGCTTCATTTTGATCTGCATCACTGAATGGGTTGTATGAATAAATACAACCCCTGCCACAGAATCAATAGTTTTATTGTGTTCGGGTCGGTTGCGAGTGTGCAAGAAAGTGATCACATATCACAACAGCATCATCATCATCTCGTCCACCCTACCACACATACTAGGTAAGTAAATGTGTCTGCCTGTTCTAACTTCTGGTTCCTTATTGTTATTGGTTCAGGATTGCCCACATTGAGTGTCATGACCTCTGTCTTTTTCAGACTAATGTTCAGATCAACCTGCTGGCTATACTTATTCAGTATATCGGATTTTTCTTGGATATGTTGATGTGAATGTGCGAGTACTGCAATGTCATCTGCATATTCCAGGTCTTACAGTGTAGTAAACTTTGTCCATCTAATTCCTCTTGGACTGCCCTCTGTTGTCTGATCCATCACCCAATCTATGCCTGTCAAAAATAATGTTGTTGATAAGGGGCTTCCCTGTCATTCTCCTGTTTTCACTTCAAAAGTTAGGTTGCTCAATCCAACATGGCATGTCAAGTTAGAATAGAGGCTTTTTATAATGGAAACAATGCAGCTGGAAATTCCATAAGTCCTCAGTATTTTCCATAGGCTGTTCCTGTGTATACTGTCAAAAGCCTTTCCAAAATCAACAAAGTTAATTTATAGCTGTCTCTGCCATTCTGAGCACTGCTCTATAATGTTCCTGTGGGTGAATATATGATCTGCACATCTTCTGTTCTTTCTAAAACCCACTTGTTCTTTCCTCAGTTTATGGTCAACTGCTTTTGAAATTCTCTGGATGATTATCCTGCCTAGTATTTTACTGGGAACTGAGAGAAGAGTAATTCCTCTCCAGTTGTTGCAGTAGTCAGCCTTATGCACAACCATATTAAGTCACCTTTTAAGTCATGCCTGAGAGAGAGCAGTTCCCTTTCTCTATGTCTTGTTCAGTGTCCATCTACCTCTCTAACCCTGTATGTTCCAGAACAATGACTGCCAAGTGATGCTATCAGCAGGCTTCCTCAATGTATATCACCAGGGCTTGAGAGGGCAGCAAAGAAAAGAACACTGCATCCTATCGTGCATGTCATAGGAGTTGATTATGGAAGGGTTGGCTACTCCATCGTGTACAAACGACGTTAAACGAATAAAAAAAACACTTAAAAAACAACATGGTTAAGTAACAAGTGTACAACAAAATGTAGGTAAAGTGTCCTGTTACGTGCCCATTGAGGCATATTGAGAATACCTTCCACATATCCTGCCCACTGCTTTGAGAGCACTGGCGTTTTGATATAATTATTTGTTCCTTCGACTCTTTGTCTTGTCTACACTGCTGCCAAGATATATGTATGATTCTACATGCTGCAAGGATGCAATTTCCAGTGCTACCTGGCTATTTTTCTTCCCCATATGATGCATATCATTAGCTATCTAGGCGAGACTATGTCACAATTTTTCGGCCCATGCACTGGACACAACAGATTGAGATACCATCTATACTACAAGTACAGAATAGGTGCAACAGATCTGTGGCACCAACCCAATTACAGCCAAACACCTTCTGAAGTCCTGCCCAACATACAGCAATGGAGTAGCATATGGCAACAACCTACTTCAGTCCCCAAAGACTGTTTGGAGATGTCATGAGCCTTGAGCTGACTACGGCCTTATTCGAGTCATTAATGTGGAAGTCTGAAGACAAAAGAGGACGTCCTTCCATTAAGAACTCTCATTCTGCGCCCCCCCCACCACACACACATCTATCTTGCCCCGCACAAATTTTGCAGACATACTGGTACAGTGTTTGTTAACTAAAATGTGATGAGTAAACAACAAACACATATGGAGCTCAAAAGAAATCAAGTCTGACCCAGAAATCAAAATCTTCAAATTGAAATGTCAAGTCAGTCCTATTGTATGGCTCTGAAACATGAACAACAGAAACAACAACCAAAAAGCTACAGACTTTCATAAATGGGTACTTGCGTACATTAGAAGGATTGAAGTGGTATAAGATTACTAATGTGGAACTGATAAAAACCAGACAAGTGCCAGTGGAACAAGAGATAAGATGACACTGGAGATGGATAGGACACACACCAAGATGAAATCTTTTGACATCATTATCAGGCAGTCCTTGTTCTGTAATCCCTAAGGTGAGAGAGGGAGACCTAGGAACACATGAAAAAGACACGAATGACATAAAACTAAAACATCCCATACAAGTCCACTGTAGCTATCAATTCTCAAAACACGTGGCAACATTAGTAATACAGTTTATTAGTATACACCAAACCACTGAAATAATTTAGTTAATATAAATGTTAACAATTAACAAAAACTAATAAATGACACAAACTTTGGACATACACAAATTCAAAATAAAATGAACAGCAACAAAGTATAAAGCATCAACCATTATTAATGGCATTAACTGTACAGCAGTGCTTCTTAAGGTACTGGTCTAGAAAGCGGGCCCCGGAAGTTCAGGTTTTTGAAAACGCGAATCCGACTTTTTATTTAACAACTCCCGATCCGACTTTTGTATCAACCGCCCACTATTTGCCTTTAGCAGTGTTTCGTGCTTTAATTGTGTTTCGCGCATTAGCTGAATGTTCCGTGCCGGAGCGTTTTAACTTTATTGGATGCGCCGATCGAGCACATAATTCCGAGCCGACTGCATCTGAATAGGTCGCCGGTCGAGGTCGTTTGTGCATCAAATGGTCATGATACCCCAGACGAACAGACATGTGACAGCTACGGCAAGGCGGTTGGGTTATCTCCCCCTCATGCGATACATATTTCGTAAATTGTGTTTCGTTTCTCGGAAAAAGTCTGGGGCCCGCTTTCTAGACCAGTACCAAATTGGGTAGTGAAAGACGACATGTTGTTGTTTTGTAGAAGTGATGGGTGGAGAGCATTGTTAATGGGTCATCAGAACATGATAGAAAAGTGGACAGAATACATTTGAAGAAAGGCAAAGCTCCTGGGCCAGATAACATAACTGTAGATGAAATGGAAGCTTTGGGAGACTTTGGAGTAGAAGTGATAACAAAACTCTTTAATGACATCTACAACAGTGGTAAAATACCTGATGATCTGCTTAAGTCCATATTCATAGGTAAAGTAAAGGAACCCGTTACACGCCCATTGAGGCATATTGGGAATATGGTGTTAGGCCCATATTATCTTGACAGTCGGCACACGAGGGGTGATGTGGTCGGCATCACGCCGGCCGCCTTAACCTTCCCAGAGTAGCTCTGGTACCCATTTGGGGCTGGGTCGACACAGAAGCCGTTTGTGGCCTAAAAATTTTCCGCCTCATCTGGGGATCGAACCATAGACCACTGCGCTAGGAAGCCAGTGCACTAACCACTATGCTACCGCGGCTTCATTCCATATTCATAGCTTTACCAAAAAAAAACCGGGAGCCATGGATTGTGAAGAACATCGCACTATTAGTCGTATGAGTCATGTGACCAAAAGATTATAACGAATTTTCATGAGAAGAGCGAGAAATAAAATTTTTAAACATCAGTGATTGTGGTAGATTATGATAATAGATTTCATATTATCTATTTCTTTATCTATACTTCTCTTTTGTCTAGCTTTCATCGTCATACTTTTGTTGTCACCTACGCCTGTTGGTTAAAGCCAAACCAGTCTATACACTCTGAGATCCGTCTCTTTATTTTCAATTTAGCACGGAATTTAATTCTGTTGGATGTTTCTTTGATGTAGTTGATGTAGTTGTGAGCATACTTAATTAACTAACGTCAGCCGGTATCATTTAATTCTGTTGGATGTTTCTTTGATGTAGTTGTGAGCATACTTAATTAACTAACGTCAGCCGGTATCATTTAATTCTGTTGGATGTTTCTTTGATGTAGTTGTGAGCATACTTAATTAACTAACGTCAGCCGGTATTATTTAATTCTGTTGGATGTTTCTTTGATGTAGTTGTGAGCATACTTAATTAACTAACGTCAGCCGGTATTATTTAATTCTGTTGGATGTTTCTTTGATGTAGTTGTGAGCATACTTAATTAACTAACGTCAGCCGGTATTATTTAATTCTGTTGGATGTTTCTTTGATGTAGTTGCGAGCATACTTAATTAACTAACGTGAGCCGGTATCATTTAAATTTGAAAGCCAGAGATCGAATATAGTTGTAAAGTGACGCAACTATGGGAGGTGGCGTTAAGTTAATTAATGGTTTGATGGACAACACTCAAAGGGGTAATTAAAGTTTAGTACTAGAGCAGTTAACTCGGGAAACAAGATGAGCAGATTTTTATTACCTCCCTTCTAAAACCCGCTCGCTAGTGAAGCAATAACCCCGGTGAGAACGAGCAGATCAAAGACCTTCCTGGCGAGAAAACTGGCACAGAGAGAGGTGAAAAAAACTGGCACAGAGAGAGGTGAAGAAAACTGGCACATATTAGCAATAGTTGGGGTGTTACGTCCTTTTTCACCCTGAGTGTTTAAAGGGTGTGTGACTTAACAGTATTGAAGTTGACATAAGTCTAACTTTTGTTACAAGGGTACGCATCTGTGTAAGTTATAATGGGTTATGTGTAGGTAAATATGTTTATATTAGTGGTGCACGGAAGAGCACATATTTGGTGCATTTAAATTGAGATTGTTGCTAATTACTACATGACGCGGGGACAGAGACAAAATGCCAGTTGAATAGGACAGACATTGGTCTGGTCCAAGAGCCCCATATTGTGGAAATATTAATATAATAGTTGTTTAGCTACCTTCCAGGTGGAAGTGTAAGCAGTATATAAATATGTAAGTATCTACGATTGAAACGCGCTTTCTGTATTACCAGTACGATCTAGTTAGGGCTTTGACGTGGTCACTGATAACCCGCTGCAAGTGAGAACTGATCCTCTGCTGAGGTATATTTTGGTTTGAAGATACACTGAAGTTTTTGCCAGTGAATTGTTCGGCGTCTCGTATATATAAAGATGATTAGTAAAGGGATCGTATAGCCATAGGTTTCGTTCAGGAGGTCCATCAAATGTATATGGAAATGAAATGTCGACAATTATATAAGTCGACCAAGTTATTGACTGATTTTTTATATTAACTACATCATACCTACTATGAAAGTATCTGGATGGTTCGACACAGCCATTTGTATGATTGATGACTGTTTATCATGATGTCCACGTCCTCGTTATCGTAAAATAAACTGTTGTTATTTTATAATCAAGACATGGGTCCAGTTACCTTACTTGCCACCGTCACAGTTGACGTTCGTTCAAGTTTTGCCATTGACTTATCTACATCCCACCATTACAACATTCGCGTTTAAACATGTTAAGTCGACAATAGAGAAACTCTAAGCCCGACGTTTCTTGACATCACCCTGGCCAGGAGTGTCAGACTGTTACACATTTTAAAAAGTTCCAACATCTAGTGTCCAGTGCTGAAAACGTGACAGTGTGGCTACTACACGGGGCTCGCTTTTAGTGTGAGATAGATCTTTGATTTTGCAGATTGAACGTAGAGATTCTCCGAAGTGCTAAATGTATTAAGTCTGGGCTATTTCTTTGATTTCTAATATTTAAACCCCAGCAGTTTAGACGTCATTCATTCAGTACTCCTCAGTGTCAGAAGGCAGATCGCTTCGTTCTAGAATAAATTGTAGAGTGAAGTTCTTAGTTTCTCGTCATCTAGCCGAGTTCTAGAATACTTGTATAAGTGAAGTTCTCAGTTTCGTGGAGATAGACTGTAGTTCTGTTTTGGAGGTAATATTTTGACTAGTATTGTGGAGTGATTGTATTGTTAGTCCGAACTTATATTTCACTAAATTTTTTTGTGCCGAAGTGTTCTTCTAGAATAGGTCCGTCATTTGATAATTCTCTAAGTTTTATTGTGTTACAGTGGGTAGCAGAATAAATAATAATTTCTAGCTAAACTACAATATAAAATTTATACACTGCTAGTAACCAGTCAGAGAATAATTTAACCATCTAAGTAATGCACTGATACATCATGAGTGTTGACGAAATATGTATTTATTTCTAATTCGTGATGATTGATTTCTTTTTTTAAATGACTAGAGTTTATTTCACGGGAGTTTTAAACTACAAGACAAGCTTTAAGTTTGCGGTTTATAATTTAAGTTAAATGACCGAAGTGAACATATTATATCTATGCGTAGGATTGTGTATACTATTAGGGTTGAGTATTTATGTTTTTCTCTTCTTTTATACAGTATTTGGGTCAAACCCTAAACCTACCAGCGGTTTTTCAATATTCTTCTTCTTCTTCGATCCTTAGCCACCGACCGTCAAAGCAGTCAGTGGCCATCACGCCTAGTGGCGTCTTGTAGGGCAACAACAAATTGATTCCACTTTGCACGGTCGGTGGCCATACTTCGTACAGTGCCCCAACTCTGGTTCATTCTTTGCATCTCAGCCTCCACAGTCCTCCGCCAAGTAGTTTTTGGTCGGCCTCTCTTTCGCTTTCCTTCAGGGGTCCAAAGCATAGCTGTTCTTGTGATGGCATCGGGGTCTCTTCTGAGGACATGACCAACCCAGCTCCAGCGTCTGCCAGCTATGATGGTGTGCATGTCCTCTTGCTTGCTACGAGTAAGCAGATCTTGGTTGGTGATGGTATTCGGCCAAAAGATTCGGTGAATTTTTCTTAGGCATGTTGTGTGAAAAGAGGACAATTTTGACATTTCCTTCTCTGTGACTCTCCAGCATTCCGCACCATAGAGAAGCACAGAAAGCACGCAACTCTGGTATAATCTTAATTTTGTGCTTGTGCTGTATTGGGAGGACTTCCAGATGTTATTTAGGCTAAAGAAGGCTGTTCTTGCCTTATTCATTCTGATACTGATGTCTTTGCCTGCCCCACCGTTTGGTGTTACTATGCTTCCTAGGTATGTGAAGGTATTTTTCAATATATATATGAGAATAACCTAGAAGAAACATTTTTGTACTTAAATACGAGGGGTTACAAGTTACAACCTGTCTGGCATTGTGTTTGCATCCAGAAAAGAGACAGAGTACTCATCTCACAAACTTTAAGACTAAATGATATAACTGGGCCTATTGAGCCAGATTATATTTCTTCCCTAAATCTCATGTACATTCAGCCCCTGTTGCGAAATTACAAACATTAACATTTCCGACGTTTGACTAATTGTGGCGTGACCAAGAATTTTACATTGAGAGAAGTTACCAACCTGTCATTTACTACGTACTGGAAACATCGAGATTCTGACATTGTGAGCCCATTTAAAATTTCTTAACTGAACTGATTCAAGGGACATAAACAGTAATCCTAAAATATAGTTGTAAAGTGAACGCTCCCCGGAACATTGGATGAAACCTGTATCTGCAGAGCTGGGATTCTCTTTATCAAAAAAGAACATGGATTCACTGCGGGTGTGTCCTAAAGTTGCGCCTGAAGGTGCAAGACATTAAGTTTGTGGGTAAGAAAGAACGTCAGTGGCCACTGGTGAATGACCAGAGAGAAAGCAGGACTGAGTGATTCCCTTATGATAAAATTCCACTGTGTAATTTCTTTATGCAAGTTTGTTGCACATGATGTTTTCCTCTTAGAATAGATTAATATTATCACCTCTGTTCTTAACCGTAGAGGGAAATTCTAGACCATAGCGTATAAATCTGTGACTCTTTGGGGGCTATAACTTTTTTCTGCTAACGGGATCGTGGGCTCAACAGAGGGGGGAAGGATTACACCTATGGGTCTATTCTTTTTAGTAATTCATTAACCTATGTGTATTTATATGTGCTGATGTTCAAATTTATGATTGTAGTCAATTTTCTTATGATAAATAAAATTTCCATAAACTTATTCAAGTGTGTTGGTCAGCTCATCCCAAGATATCTATATTCCATTGTTACAGTTTTCACGTCTGTGCGTCTAACTGTCGTCACTTATGTGTGTGTGTGTGTCGGTAAGTGGTTGATATATAGTACCTCTATATAACTGAGTAATCTGTCTGACAAATACTTTCTGTTGTAGAGATAGGCTGAGCGAGAGGATCTCCTCGAGTCTCAGGGACAGACTTACCTAGTTTACACCATCTCACTCGTGTGAAGCCGTTTCTTATATTATCTCTCACAGAGTCACATCACGTTCTATTTGTATTCAGAAGGGACCAACCTAAGTCTTAATTCCCCTATCGCAAATCTACGACAGTGATGAACAGTGGATTTGTAGAAGGTAAAGGCACAAACAAAGCTATTCATATTACAAGAACATTAATAGAAAGAGCCATAGAGGTGAAGAAAGATCTTTTTTTATGTAAAACTTTTGCCTCGTTTTGGCGAGGCGCGTCCTGTTCAACCTAGTCGGTTATATTAGGGCGCATGTCCAAATATAAAAGACCCTTAGGTCTGAAGAAACTGAAAGACGGATGTGTGTCACAAAATGGCTTATATAGGAGTCTGTCAAAGTAGAGAGACAAGACACCAATTCTGAAGAAAGTCTGAGATGATAGATTAGGATGAGAATTAAAGTGACTGTTGAGGATGAGACTTATAGCTTCAAGGCTGAGATCCTAGATTGACTCTCCCTCGCCACTTGTGATTTGTTTTTCCAGCTACTGCCTCATCACCTCTTTCTCAGGCCGAGATAAGGTTTACACTACTTACTATCTACAGACACAGCTGTACAGTTAAAGAATACTGGTACAGTATAGTGAAAGACAAACTGATCCAGTGCACATTTACAAGTTTATTAAAAAAACCAAAACACAAAATTTTATCAAAGCCTGCAATTTCTCTGCTTCATCTATCTCAGAGGCCCACCTCCAACATGTATCGATAACGAGTCAGTTCCTGAAACAACTAACTCCACTCTCTCCCCTCTCCTTCAGTTCTCTGCTTTCCTGTCACTTTCGTCTGAGGCTCAGATGCGTTTCCCTTCTTCAGGTACCTCCTCCAATTAGTATTTAAAGAGGGGTGATCTCAATCTCTCCTCTCCAGAATAACTCATGAAGAGGCCCTATGTGATTATGTAGGTGATTATGTATATATATATATATATATATATATATATATATATATATATATATATATATATATATATATATATATATATATATATATATATATATATATAATCACACAACAGAAATGGAATCCAGTGGAATCTGACTAAACAGCTTGATGATCTAGATTTTGCAGATGACTTGGCTCTTCTGTCCCATAACCATAATCAGATGCAAGAGAGAATGAAAATTCTCAATGAGAGGTCACAACCAGTGGGCCTGAAAATACACAGGGAAAAGACAAAGTTTATGAGAATAAATGCAAGAAGTGATAACAAGGTTGAACTAGAAGAAACACCACTAAAAGATGTAGAGTCGTACACATATCTTTGTAGTAATATAGAAAAAGTTGGAGTGACAGACAGTGATATCAAAATAAGAATACCAAAAACAAGAGGCGCTTTCATTGCAATGGGAAACATATGGAGGTCAAGAGAAATCAAGTCCAACACGAAAATAAGAATCTTTAACTCAAATGTGAAGTCAGTCCTATTGTATGGCTGTGAGACACGGAGAACAACAAAAACAACAACCAAAAAGCTACAGACTTTAGAAGAAGACGCTGGTGATGGATAGGACACACATAGAAGAAACCTGTTGATAGCATTACAAGGCAGTTATTGTTCTAAAATACACAGGGAAAGAGAGGCAGAGGTAGACCAAAAACACATGGAGAAGAGTGCTGGAGACAGAGGTGAAAATGATGAGTAAAACATGGAAAGAAGTTGAACTTATGGCATGAGACCAGAAGACTTAGCATGTGTTTGTTGACGGTCTAGGCTCCTTGGGGAGCTTAAGGGTATTTATTGATTGACTGATACACTACTGTCGGGGGGGAATGCAATTACCTCCCAGTTGACGTCATAACAGGACTACCTCCTAAATTAAAATCGAAAACAATCGTAAGAGTTTCCTTTGAAACATGTCATTTTAAAGAAATATTCCTAACGAGTTTTCTGCCTGCTCACCGTAAAACGCAGACGCTTCCCTAACAATCATATTTATTCCCGCTAGCCCACATCAAAGAATGCCGCTAGCCAAGGGACCTCACAAATCTCCGAGCGAACGAGCGTTTCTCTCCCCGGAAGTCGGAGATGAAATGAATGAATTTGCTCGCCCATGGTCGTAAAGCCAGAAGACACTGTAAGTTTACGTAACGTTACGCCAATTGACTGACCGTCCCCCGCACTATTCTCGCTAAGAATGAAACAAAATAGATCAAGCAAAATGCGGGTAGAGGTTACCCCCACCCCGAAATGAAAATGGTGGTGGTGGTGTTCCTGCAATTAATAGAATTATGACAGAACATAAAAAAATCAGAAAACATGATAAAAATTGAAGAGAAAAAGAAACAACCATTATAATAAAAAAGAACTGGCGGGTTGAAAATAAAAATTACAGTCAATTTGCCACAATCGATACTTGTGCTTTATAGATTACATCAAGGGATATGACAAGGTGAAACATGAGGACATTATAAAAATGTTAGAAAGCATGAACATTGATGGTAACGACTTGAGGAAAATAAAGAACGTGTACTGGCAACAAAAGCAGTTGTAAGAATTAGCAGACAAATAAGAACGTATCAACAAGTAAAACAGGGTGTGAGGCAGGGATATGTGCTATCATTAGTTCAAGAACGCCACCGTGATTAGGCTGACCAAATGTCCGGATATGACCGGCTTTTCACCAGAAAATGTAGCACCGGGCCGCACTTTTTAAAAAAAATTCCATTATACCGGCTTTTAAACAAAAAAAAAAAGAAAGAAAAAAAAAATCAATTTTGTGTGTGTGTGTGTGTCTTTTATGCGAAAATCTTTAGAGGAGTTTAATTGTTTTGGCTGAATGACATTTTTACAGGTTCCAACATGTTATGGCCTCCATCAAATATTTAATGAGTGAGGACATGAAAATTGATGACAAAAATGCTTTGATCAATTGACGGTCTGATCAGCTATGTCAAATCAAATCTCTATGATAATATTTTTTTTTTCAACTACCGAAAAGTGGATCAAATTCTTTGAACAATCAAGAAATGTTGAGTTAAATTGGCAACTACTGCTAATTGCTCTTTTTTTTTTTTTTTTGTGCTGTTTCAAAAAAATAATTTTAATACTGAGAGCTTTTTTTTCTTTAATGGAAAGTTAGTGGACAAAGGACAGAAACAAATTCACTGTTGAATGTATAAAAGGAATATTACAAGTTCAATACAATTATAAGAATAATACATGTACAGACTTCCATGAGCATTTAGTTGGAGTGAAAAGTACAATGTTAAAGACTGAATATTTAGTGATGATGAAACAATAATGCTTGATGGAAAAATTATTAAAACATGCATTTTATGAAGTCTTAAGATTAAACAAAAAAAATTTTCGTTTCAGTTTTTCTATATTGTCGTAGATTTTTGATAGGAGAATTAAGACTTGGGTTGGTCCCTTCTGAATAGATTAGAATAGGTGATAGACACAGTGAGAGTTAGTAAAAAAGCAATAGAATTTCACGAGTGAGATGGAAGACTGTGATAGAGGCTGTCTCTGAAATCGAGAAAATCTTCTCTCTCTCACCTATCTTCTACGACAGCTTCAGAGGCGCCAGACAGTCTAAACACATATATATATATATATATATATATATATATATATATATATATATATTACATATATATTCCTATCCACTCACGTGCACGCATATACAATACGACAGTTAGACGTACAGACGTGGGAACAACTGAAACAATGATTATATATATATATATATATATATATATATATATATATATATATATATATATATATATATATATATATATATATATATATATATATATATATAAAATAGCCCCTTCAGTCATAACTGACTATGGGAATGCGCCCCTGAGGTGACAGCCCTCAGCTGATTATTTTCCTGGTGCTCCTTTCGACGTTTTCTCCCCTCCTCTGCTTGTTGTGTGAGCCTCTCTTCGCCCAATCTGAGTTGGCGCCGTAAATAGCATCGCCACTTAGTGCGATCGGCAGCTTCATCCTCCCATGTTGCTGGATCCATGTCCAGTGCCCTCATATCTCTCTTGCACACATCTTTGAACCTCAGCTGTGGTCGCCCAACTGTTCTCCTGCGATCTGCTAATTGTCCGTAGAAGATATCTTTTGGAATGCGACTATCTTCCATGCGACGAACATGGCCAAGCCAGCAAAGTCTGCGCTGTCTAAGCTGTGTATACATACTTTGAAGGCCAGTACGTGACAACACCTCGACATTAGTCACTTTATCTTTCCACGAGATGCCGAGGATGCGGCGTAGACACCGTAAATGGAAGGTATTGAGCCTTCTTTCTTGCTTAGCATAGGTCGTCCAGGTCTCGCTGCCATATAGAAGTGTGCTGGTGACGCAGGCATTGTATACCGCAGCTTTGGTCTTCATTGTGAGTTTGGAGTTTCCCCAAACACGCGATGTGAGGCGGGCAAAGGTAGCTGCAGCTTTGCCAATGCGGCTGTCGATTTATGTATCCAGTGAGAGTTTGTCATTGATGGTAGACCCTAGGTATGTGAAGTGATGCACAACTGCCAGTTCATAGTTATCGATAGTGATAACTGGTGCAGCACCCGCATCCTGACTCAGCACATTCGTTTTCTTTAGACTTATTGTGAGGCCAAAGTCCTTGCATGCTTTAGTGAAGCGATTCATCAAGTTCTGAAGCTCCTGTTGGCTTTGAGTGACAACTGCAGCATCATCAGCGAACAACAAGTCTCTTATATTGACCCTTCTGATTTTTATTTTTGCCTTCAGCCTTGAAAGATTAAACAGACGGCCATCTGACCTAGTGTGAAGGCATATTCCTTCAGTTGCATCTCTGAAAGCATGTTTCAAGAGTAAGGCAAAGAAGATCCCGAAGAGGGTCGGAGCCAGAACACAGCCTTGTTTAACGCCACTTCGTATGTCAAAAGGCTGTGACGTGCTTCCAGCATACTGGACTGTTCCCTTCATGTCGTCATGGAATGACTTTATCATTTCCAGCATTTTAGAAGGGCAGCCTATTTTCAGGAGGATTTTGAAGAGTCCATCCCTACTGACCAGGTCAAATGCTTTTGTGAGGTCTATAAAGGCGATATATAAAGGCCTTTTCTGCTCTCTTGATTTTTCCTGAAGCTGGCGGACAGAGAAGATCATGTCTGTTGTTGATCTGCCAGCTCGTAATCCACACTGTGAATCTGGATATATGCGCTCAGCTACTGCGACCTTCAAGATGACTTTGGCAAAAACCTTACCAACAATACTAAGAAGAGAGATGCCTCTGTAGTTATTGCAATCACTTCTGTCTCCTTTATTTTTATACAGTGTTACAGTCCTGGCATCTCGCATGTCTTGAGGAATAGTTGTCTCTTCCCAGCACTGGCACAGCATCCTATGCAGGGGATGTAATAGCGTGCTCTTACAGCATTTGATTAAATCAGGAGGAATCCCATCACTGCCTGGTGCTTTGCCAGAGGCCAAGCTATCAATGGCCTTGCTGAGTTCCTCTAATGTTGGTTCGGCATCCAGCTCATCCATAGTTGGCAGACATTTGACAGCATCAAGGGCTGCAGGCGTAACGGTATTTTCTCTAGCGTAAAGCTCAGAGTAGTGCTCGACCCACCTCTCCATCTGCTTACCCTTATCGGTTAGCTTCTCTCCGCTGATGGTTTTTAGCGGTGCCGTCTTACTTTTTTGGGGGCCAAGTGCTTTCTTTATACCGTCATACATTTGTTTAATGTTGCCTGTTTGCGCTGCGATCTGGATGCTCTCACTGAGCTGGAACCAATAGTCATTTGCACAGCGTCGAGCAGTTTGTTGAACTTTGCTTCTCGTAGCCTTCAGGATCTGTAGGGTTCTAGCACTCGGTGAACGTTTGTATTCATTAAAAGCACTGCGCTTAGCTTCAATGACAGGTGCCATCACATCTGATGAAGCATCAAACCAGTCATTTGACTTTGCCGTTTTCTTACCAAAGGTGGCAAGTGCAGTACTTTGAATGGTGTTCCGTAGATGCTCCCAGTTCTCTGTAATAGTATTACCATGCTGAGGGCTACTGAGCACTTTCTTGAAGGTCGCAGTAAATTGAGTGATCATGACAGAGTCTGACATCTTGCTGGTATCAATGCGTGGTTTCCCTTCATGTCTGACACAGTAGAGTTTTCTTGGTTGTGCTCTGATTTTGCAGCAAACCAAGGAGTGATCTGTATCACAGTCTGCACTATGGTACGAGCGTGTGGAGAGCACAGACCTGAGAAGTGGCCTTCTGACGAGAATCAGGTCCAGTTGGTGCCAGTGCTTGGATCGTGGGTGTCTCCATGACACCTTATGCTGGGGTTTTGTCTGAAAGTAGGTGTTGGTCACGCAGAGGTCATGGTGGACACACAACTCTAAGAGCCGTTGTCCATTTTCATTCACATTGCCAATACCAAACCTGCCCAGACATGAAGGCCATGAAACATTATCGGCACCCACTCTAGCGTTAAAGTCACCAAGGAGAACAAGCTGTTCTTGCCTAGGTATGCTTTTGATGACTGCTGCTAGATTCTCGTAGAACTCATCTTTAGCTTCTGAGGCAGAGTACAGAGTAGGAGCATACACACTGACAAGGGTGATGGGACCTGTGCTAGTTTGCAGGCGAAGCGTTAACAGGCGTTCTGATCCATTCTCGCCTGGTTCAATCATTTTAGTTAGCGATTTTTTGACCGCAAAACCTACTCCATGTTCTCTAGCTTCATCAAGATCTTTCCCTTGCCAATAAAATGTGTAGTCCTTCTCGCTCACCGTTCCAGAGCCCGCCAGGCGCGTTTCCTGAAGTGCAACTATATCCACCTGAAGTCGTTTAAGCTCATCATTAATTATGGCTGTCTTCCTTACATCGTTTACGTCCTGTAGATTTTCGGATAGTCCAGTCAACATAGTTCGGACATTCCAGCATCCCAATCTGAGAGTTTGCTTATTTTTATTATTCTGATAATTGCTTGGTGCAAAATTTTCTGTCCACCGTTCGGGTTTGACCCTAATCCCCATGCACCCAATGGGGAAAGCAGACAGTGGCGGGACAACACCTTATTGACTGGGGGCTGCCCAGCTTGAAGCGGGCGGTAGCTGTCCAGTGAGATCCTAGAACCTCTCCCACTGTCGGAAGTAGCCCCTGGCGCCATGCCCTACGCCAATTGGGCAAATGCTTATAACCGGTAACTGCTACTTCCCATGTTTTGCCGACACCTATACGGTGAAGCTGGAGTGTCCTCTCCAGGGCGCGAGCTTGGGCACAGTTATATGGAGATCAAGCTGTTGCCCATGCAGCATGTTCCCCCTCTCCACACAGCTGGTAGATCCAAAGGAACGGCAGTAGCCGATACAGTTTGGCACCAGCCACGTCGCAGGAGTTGCCAGAATAACGTCGAATCGACATTAGACTGCCTTAGGGACTCCGAATTTATTCTCAGGGTTTACTCCCGAAGCCAATTCCATAAATGGATATTCCCGCAAGGCAGCGGTTGTTTGAATTCAGAGTTCCTTCTCTTAGATAAGCTACCAACCAAGTATCACGAGCCCTATCTGCCCGAAGCTGCTGGTTTTAAGGCGCCAGTCGCTCGCCTTTGCCCCTTCTCCCGTCAGTGAAAACAGTTCCGCCAGGCTCAAACTGAGCCACACGTGAAGGCCGGGAGCTGGACTTGGTTGTCAGAGGCTGCTTGAGGCGCGTCCCATTGAAGTATTTTATATATATATATATAGAACGAGCTGACCAACACGCTGATTAAGTTTAAGGGCAGTTTAATTATCATTTATAAACTTCCACCACCATAACATCCAAAATTTACATCAGGAAAAAACATATACAAATAGTCATAAAAATATCAAGAAAATGCTACAAGAATAATAGCCCCGTTATGCTCTTCCCTCTAGGTTTAGCCCACAGTCCCGTTAGGAGAAAGATGATGGCCCAAAGAGTTACAGATACATATGGTTAGGATCTAATTATTGTCCCTTTTTTTGAAGGTATGAACTGACTTTGACAGCAGTATCTATTCTAAGGGAACAATTTAATTAAGCAGCAAATCTTTCATAAGGAAAGTTACAAAGTAAGTGAATCAAACAAAGAACATCCTTCCGTCCACTTACACTCGGTTCTTTCATCAGGGCCCTGACTCTCTCAACCTTACCTATAAGCTTGATGTTGTTCACCGTCTGGCGCCAACCTTAGGACACTTCTCTACAGTAAATCTGTATTCTTTGGATAAAGCGAATCCCAGCTCTGCAAATACAGGTTTCTTCTACTGTTTCGGGGAACGTTCACTTCACCAGTTAAATTTTAGATTACTGTTAGGGTCACTTGAATCAGTTTGGGTAAGTAAGTTTACACGGGCACACAGAGTCAGAAATACGAGGTTTCCCTTAATTTGGAAAGATGACCAGTGGACAACTTCTCTCCACAGATAGTATTGGTTCACTATACACTCTTTCAACAATGTCGGAAATGTTAATGTTTATCTGGTAATTATTCTCGCCGCCAGGCAGCATGTACGTTTGAGTTTGAGAAGAAATATGATCTGGCTCAAAGGCCCAGTATTTAGCATACAGTAGGGAGCCGCGCTAGCGTAGTGGTTACAACACCGCTCTGGCGACCGGGTGATACAGGATCAAACCCGGGCGACGGCATTTGAGGATTTTTCGTCGACCGGGATTTGGACTGGATTAACTCGAGACCTGGCTATGACATTTGAAGCAGTGTCGTCGACCAGGGACTGGCGGCTCCTGAGCCGACCCAGCTGCAATGGGTACCTCCGAAATCGGCGAGTATCTGCCTGAATGGCGAGGGACACCTGTCTCTGTACAAGAAATAAAGGGATACTCACGTAAAATCAATGTCAGGTTAGACATAAAATAATAACCTGATATTTCGCCTCGAGTATTAGCGGGCGAACGCAAAAAAAAAAAAAAAAAAAAAAAAAGCATACAGTCTTTAAAACCCGTTAGTGGGATTGGTATTCTGTCTATCTCCGATGGCACAAGCATTGTCAGACCAGTGTTACTTGAAAGCCCACGTGGTTAAGATAAGAAATGACTAATTCTTCACAAGTATGTATATCTTATTAAACGCTGGCAAGTTCGGGTCACCCCAGGATTCACTGAATAAAGAAAAACACATATGAAATATTACATATTATGTACTCAATATAACTTACATTTACTGCAAGCGTAAGCTTGACTTAGTCGTTTAAACTTTCCTGTGAAATAAGTTATATTTAAAAAAATCAATCATCATGAATTAGAAATATCTGCGTATTCCGTCACCATTCATGAGGCATCTAGCATTATAAGTTAGTTAGAATTATTCTCGTCTGATTATTAGCAGTTAAATTAAATTCATTTATAGCTGCATGATTGTTAATCTAGAAATATAATTTATTCTGCTTTCCACTGAAACACGTCACTAGAAAAATAATACAGACTTATAAATTAATCACTCTGCACAAAAGAAACTCGTTAAAATGAAATGAGCGATTTAACACTTTAAACACTTCCCAAAATACTAGATATCTATTATATAATATTTACCTCCACACACAGAACTACAGACTAAACCTTACTTACTACTTAGTCGTTCACCTTCTACCGTGAGGTGTAGAGATTTGGAAGAGAGAGCGCCAGACCATTCTATCAGCTGTCTTCTTCCTGGCCTGGTTCCATTCTAGTCCTCGGTCCTTCAAAGATTGTCTAATGTTGTCCTCCCAGCGGACTCTGGGTCGTCCTGGAGGTCTGGATCCCTGCCTCTTTGTTTCCCATGCTTGTCGTGGTAGCCGATCTTCTCCCATTCTGCAGACATGGCCAAACCATCTTAGTTGGGACTGTTCTATTTGGGTCTGCAGCGGATGGGATTTTAGGCCTTGACGGATCGTCTGGTTTCGGACCATGTCTCTTCTTGTTACTTCAACCACTTTCCTCAGATACCTCATTTCTGAGGTTTGGATGTGGCTTTTGTGGGTTGTAGTCATTGCCCACGACTCGCATCCATATGTCAAGACTGGGACATAGGTGGAGCGGTATACAGCCATCTTCGTTTTCTTACCAACCTCTTTCTTGCTGAGGAATCCACGATTTATGGCCTGAAAAACAGACTAAACCATGAACTAGAATACTGCAATCTAATGGTAGTATAGAACTCGGCAAAATGACCAAGAAACTCAGACTTCGCCAAAACACTGATATTTGATCTAGCACAGCGATCTGTCTACTGCAACATTTTAGGTGTCAGAATAAAAATAAAGTTAAACATTCTGGTTACATCTATAAAATCAGACAAAGGGGTCACTCAACGTTATTTCGCCAAACGAAATAATCTCCCCTTTCCGTCTAAAACACCTTACATTAGCTTAAACGCATGCCGTAACTGCCACCTACTGACCGAGAGTGCGTGTGTCAGTTGCAAATCTCAGACAACCTGTCTGCAGTGCAGAGAGCAATTTCACACTTCGCGCTGACCAGGCCAACCGTGGGTGCCTTATCAGCTGAGATTCCCAGACAAATGTCTCAAACTGCGCCGAGAAAGTGTCTGCTATCGAGCCTCACCTGAGTGCTTCAGCCGATGCAACTCCTTGTGGCAGGTAAAAATGCAGACGAATTTGTCGCCTATAGGTCTTGCGAAACGAATATTCACAGTGTATTTCGTCTGGTGCAGGGAATGCTGTAGACATAAGTCTGCTCTTGTGTGTCTGGCCAGATGAGTATATTCACAGTTTTGTCCACTGACACCTAATGCAATAGAATGCATTTAACGCTCTCTTTCTGACGCGTTATGTCATAAATGCGTTCTCAGTTTTTAGAAAAGAAACAGGTAAACGTTGAGAATGAGGAAGAAAATATTTTTCGCAAACGAATGGATGCGAAAAATACAGGAAAAAGGTAAAGAGTGATAACAAAAATAGAAGATACGGTTGAAAGAAAAAGAAGAGGATATAGGCAATTTATGATCAATAAACTCTCTGTGACATATATATTTTATCATGATTATGTACATGCATGTATGAAATTAGTGAAATTAACGCGTCCTCCTTTGTATACTCAGCCCAACGTAGCCTAAAGCGCCTAATGTAGCATAAGGTTACCGCAGCACAAAATAAAAAATCTAGGTGTATCTATTTGTTTTGTAAGGAACAATCTAGATTTTCTTAATTTTAAATTCAACGTGGCAACACTGCTGACGATACATATTTAAAATACGGATATTCTTCTTCTTCTTCCTCGTTCGTCCTGACAAGGACGTTGGTTGTGTCTGTGTGTCTGTTTACACCGGGGCTGTGATATCTGCGTCTTTCGGCCGACACATCCGACTTCAGCAGGTTTTTTTTGGGAAAGGGTTTGCTTTTCCTCTTCGATCCCTACTCTTTCAGCCAGACTGCAGAGATGCAGCCTGTTTCCAGGACCACTACTTGGAGGTGGAGTAGGGTCTTGGTCAGCTCTGGTTCGCTGACCCTCACGCAATCAGTCAAGCTATGGGTCGCTGATTTCATTCTCTATTGCTGCATCTTTGGGTCCCACAAAATAAGGACATGATTATTGTGTATTTCTCTAAATGAAGAGTATTCCGATTCTGTGTTACAACCGACTGTTGTGTATTTCACCAACTTCCATTAGCCCCAGAGGTAATTGACAATCATGTTTTATAAATCTTTCATTCGAGGCAAAAAGAGATTATGGAAGCATAATTTATGGCTCTGCAGCACAAAGTCACAAGATTAAATTCGGGAAAATGGGAAGAATAATTTCCCACTGTCCGCCATTATCCCCTAAGGTTATTCACGCAGACAAGTGAGCGTATCTCACTTCGACACAGTCTAAAACTTCCCACTATTAAGTCAGGAATATGGACTCGACATTAATATTGAGAAAACAAAAACTATGATAATTAGCAAAACAGACGATAAACCCACATTAAAGATAAGCGTAAATGGGAAAATCTTGGAACAAGTCAAGAGCTACGTGTATCTTGGTCATATAATAACAGAAGATGGCAGATGTGAAACAGAAATCAAGAAGAGAATAGGAATGGCCAAAGCTACATTCAACAACATGAAAAATATACTGAAATCCAAACAGTTATCTCACAAATTAAAACTGAAAATCATAAAGTGTTATATATATTCTGCATTTCTGTATGGTGCAGAAACATGGACGATGAATAAGCGTTTGGAAGAAAGAATTGAGGCTCTTGAAATGTGGATATATAGAAGAATGGGGCGTATCTCATGGAAAGAGATGAAAACAAATAAGGAGGTCCTAGAAAATCTAGGTATGAAAAGAGAACTAATGAGAGAGGTCAAAGTTCGGCAGCTAAAATACTTTGGCCACATAAAAAGGCAGAACACCTTGCAGAAGACCATAACAGAAGGGAGAGTTGAAGGCAAACGTGCAAGGGGAAGACAGCGCTATAAGTGGGAAGATAACATCAAGAGATGGACAGGAAAGAGTCTATCAGAGTGCACCACCAAGACAAGAGACAGAAGACGTTGGAGATCCATTACAGCCAACCTTCGTTGTGGCGATGGCAACTGATGATGATGATGATGATGAAAACTTCCACTATTAAACTTTGTCAAGTTGGCAGAATACTATTTTAGCCATTTCTTGTTTAGAGTTACTTCCCTTTGGAATGATCGTTCATTGTTGTTGGGGTTAGTAGTAGGGGTAGGGTTATCTGTCAGCCTCTTAGTGGTCGATGATATTGCAGTGAGATGGGCTCCATTGGATCACAAAACTTTTGAAACGTTGACATAGTTTGTGAAGCACTATTCTGAGGTCATCCAGGTCTGTATTATTTTGGCTTTTTAGTATTGCAATTACTGACTTTGCATCGGTAAAGAAAGCGACTTGTCTATCTGTGCTTTCCTCTGTCATTATAACCTCTGCTACAGTTTTCAATGCCTCTGCCTCTGTGCTACAGTTTTCAGAGCCTGTGCTCTGAAGTTACTTGAGTATTGCCCTGTTGCCATTGACAACTTATTCTGTGCACCAGTGCTTAAGGTCAGAAAGACACCTCCACCTCCATTTTCTGTTGCATTTGTTGCTGATCCATCTATGTATGCATGAATCCAGGTGTTATGTGGGAAATGCTTCTCTGTGTATTATTTTGTGGTAACTTTGATTTGCCACATTTACAATGATTTGATAGATGTGATGCCACTTTCCTGTATCAGCAGTTATTCATCTTATTTGGAATTGAAAACACTATATATCCTAATTATAACCCATCAGAGGTTGAAGGGATATTTCTCGTCACCAGAATATAAAAAATAATAAAACAGGGAGCTTAAAAATTCCCAGCAAAAAGTAATTAGGCTGCCTACTCAGACTATAATTAAGAATAGTTTATTTTAGTATAGAAGAATTTTAATGTGCAGAATGTCTACAATAAAATAATATGAAAATCAGAGAATACCAATATTAGATTATGTACAGGATTGCAATTCACCCATATCAGTAGAAGAGGCGTTGAGAATAGACAGACTTAGAGAACTGCATGATATAGTAAAGTAGTATGCAACCAGAACCAAAAACAAAAATTAATATGTAAGGATTACTGAGGGTGTAGTGGGAAATTGAATGTGTAATAAGGTTCTCATAATACATATTGATAATAAAAAAAAATAGTGAAACAGGTTTCATCCCAAATACCCCAGACTTCACCCCCTCCAATTTTTTTTTTACATGTACAACAAATGTAGCCTACATTAACTCTTTGCTTCCAAAATTTAAGAGAGAGTAAAAAGTAATTATTTTTTACCCATTATTTACAACTGTTTCATCATTTGAGTTGCATTTTTCCACTTTTTCCACTTTTCAAAAGCAAATTAAAAGCATAAAGTATAGCATCATGTCCTTTGTTTGTACCTTAGATGCAAATACCAGAACATTTAAAACTACATATTTCATAATGAAACATGGTGACAAATAAAAATCACAAAATATTGCTATTGGAAGCCATGCTGGTGTAATAATTACCACATTGCACTGGTGATCAGGTGTTCAAGGTTCAAGCCTGGGCATGGGCATTTGAAGAAGTGTCACTGACTGGGATTTTGACTGAATAACGTGAACGGCTCCTGAGAAAGACCCTCTGTGGATGGGAAGGAGTGAAGCTCCTTATCTGGTTGGGACAGTTGAAAAAAAATAAAATAAAAAATAAAATAAAAACACACACACCCACACAAATAGTAATACGTCTTACAAGGAGAAGGACAAGAAAAACCTACGTTGCGGCCACAAGGCCTTCGTCAGGGACAGACAAACAAGAGACAGGAGGGAAAGAAAATGAGAATTAAGTAGAGAACATGAAACTATAAAAAATAAGAGAAAAAACTCCCTTAATATTAAGTCCAGTCACATGTGAAGCAAAGCAGGATGGCTGCCACTAAACCGGAAAGAGGAAGTTGACAGTACATAAAGATAAGAAATAATAAAAACAAGGACTGGAAAAGAGTGAGAAAAAAGTAATCAATAAATAATAAATAAAATAAATAAATAAAATATAAATAAATAAATAATAATAATAAATAAATTTAAAACAAATAAATAAATAAATAAAAATAAAAACTAAATAAAGAAATAAATAATTTAAAAAAAAAAAAAAAAAATTTAAATAAAATAAATAAACAAATTAAAAAAATAAATAAATAAATAAATAAAATTATTAAATTAAAAAAATGGTAATTTAAAAAAAAAAAAAAAAAAAAAAAAAAAAGGGTGATCGCATCAAAGTAGAAAGTCATAATACAACAGGGACTCGATAGAGAAAGGCGTCTCAGACAAAAGAATGTTGGGTATTCAAACCGTGTGGTTTGAGGCAACCCATAAGATGGATGAGGCGTTGTTCCTGGCGAAACCGACTGTTGGCGTCCGAGGAACAGTATCTGATGGCTGTCACCTGGATGTCAGTGGCACCGTTGTGGTCGGGGCCATTGAAGTGGATGGCCACAGGTGTGGAATTAAACTGAGAGATGTCATAGAGGTGTCTGCAGAATCGGTCGCCCAGTCGTGTGCCCGTTTGGCCGATGTACGTAATGGTGCAACGTTTGCATATAATAGCATAAATGACGTTGCGTGACTCACATGTGAAGCCATGGGTGATGGTGAACTTGGCGTTAGGGAACGAGACTGAACGTGTTTCGATTACATACTGACATGTCTTACATCGTGTACGGTTACATGGCTTGGTTCCAAAGTGGCCATCGTTGACGGTTTTCAGACGGCTGTGGACTAGGAGGTCCCTCAAATTTTTGTCCCGTCTATATGCCAGCAAGGGTGGCTCACTAAATGCTTCCCGCGCCACTGGGTCAGCTTGGAGGAGAGGTAGGTGGCGAAACAGGATCCTTTTGACAGCAGTGCTGTGAGGGTGATAGGTCATTATTAACTTGACTCTATCAGAGGAGGTTTTTTGGCGGGGTTAGAGGGCCTCTACACGTGAGATAGGGAGAACACGTTCTAAGGCAGAGGTAAGAACATCTTCTGGATACTGTCTGTTACGGAAGAAGTCCAACATTTCTTGTGCTCGGCATAGAAAGTTGTCATCATCCTGGCATAACCGACGGAGGCGGAGAAGTTGTGAGAAAGGCAAGGAGTCCCGACAAGCCGGAGGATGAGAGGAAGTGTAAAGGAGGTGGGCGGGTAACTGTGTGCATCGGAATTGGATCGCAGGGTGATGTCATTTTTGATAAAGTGCTGCTGGTTATGAAAAAAAAAATAATGATTTTAAAACAAGTCAAGTATAATTATATCACATAAATATTTTGACAATTGTTTGTGGTTTTAAAAGTTTATCTTTAGCTTTGTCTTTCACCTGTGACTAGTCATTAACTGTAGCTTTAGATCAAGTTCTGTTGGTTTTTAAATGTCCAGGCAATACCCACTCATCAGCTAAATGTAACATTCCTCATCTCTTCCATCATTTGATAATGAATTTTGACTATCAACTCATTTCTCTTAATTGTCAACTATGTTTTTGAGTAAATGTGACACATTCATTTTCTCAGGAGACTTAGAATTTGTAGATACTTGGCTTGTCACATTTCTGTGGTAATTTAAAGAAAACCATAATCATGTGATTCATCACAAAACTATAATAAAAATGCCAAAGCATGTTCACATGCTGTTTAACTTCACTCTGATTGCTAAAACAGTAACAGAAGTCACTTTATGATTTTAAAATATAGACTAGATCAGCAGCAGGCAACCTATGTGATGTGAGGATCTACTTTAGAAACACTGAGCTCTCTAAAGATCTGCCTTGATACAATCATATCTGTTTCAGGTTCCAGAGTATAAAAAATGTTGAAGAAGTGCAGCATATAAGTTATTTGTATCTCTGCAGCATAACCCTCTTACTGCAATTCTTTCAACAAGGCATTGAAAAATTGAAACTAAATTATATTTTACCAAATGATAACATCACTTCAAATAAAGGATCCGATTCTTATCTTATGCAGTTCATTAATAAAGTGAATTTTAATAAGGCTTCTCATAGGATATCAATGGAAACACAGAATAAGTACCTTTAATCCTGGGGATATCACACTTTTAAATACCTTTGAGAAAGAGTAAGTCCTTAGTTTACTATCGTTTTTTTTTTTTCTTTTTTCTATCATGTAAAGATCTACCAAATTATCCCCTGTGATCTCCTTTATTTTTAAGTTTGGAGATAACTTTGAGGATTAGGATATGTTCACTGCTGGTGTGAAATGCATTAAACAGATGTGGGGATAGGGGAAGATAGTAACTGTGGGTCACAGAAATATTGAAAGTGAAAAAGGAAAGGAGAGAATGAAGTAATGGAAAATGATCAAGTATTTATTTTAAAAAAGCATATTTGTTTATGGCTAATGCAGTTGCATTAGGCCCCACCATTTGACAGTGATTATTGCTGTGAGGTAATGCTGCTTAGATAATGGTGTAAATATATGTAGTATGTCTTCATAATCTTAAAATGATACCCATCATCTACTATATTTCATTGCCTTCAGGTTGAAAGAAATATGGAATCTAATGTCACACATCTAATTACAGAAATGAAGCAGGAAACAGACTATGAGGTATGTCAAATATTTATGTCCCATGTAATTCCCCTGGGTCTCTGAAGAGACAAAGAAAGAATATGCCTACTGCACTCTTGAGCGTGTCATACAAAGTGACTTGTGGGGTTGTGGGTGGGGCTGGCTACCTCATTATGTTAAACAAATTGTCACAGACTCCACTGCTGCAAGTGTATGTGAATGCTTGGTGCAGGCTTCTAACAAGTGGTCCAGCTGTAATGGTGGCTGTATGCTCTGTTAGGAACACAAAAAGAAGATGAATGAAAATATTGACATTTGGAAGCTTTCAAGGGTGCATCATTCTTCTTTGATCCTTAGCTGCCGACTGTCAAAGCAGTCAGTAGTCATCATGCCTGGTGGCATCTTGTAGGGCAACAACAAATTGATTCCACTTTGCTCGGTCGATGGCCATCCTTTGTACAGTGCCCCAACTGTGGTTCATTCTTTGCATCTCAGCCTCACAGTACTCCGCAGGTTGTTTTTGGTTGACCTCTCTTTCATTTTCCCTCAGTGGTCATAGCATAGCTGTTCATGAGATGGCATTGGGGTCTCTTCTGAGGACATGGCCAACCAAACTCCAGTGTCTCCCAGCTATGATGGTATGCATGTCCTCTTGCTTGCTCCGAGTAAGCAGATCTTGGTTGGTAATGGTATTCAGCCAAAAGATTCAGATAATTTTTCTTAGGCAGGTTGTGTGAAAAGAGGACAATTTTGACATTTCCTTCTCTGTTACTCTCCAGCATTCCGCACCATAGAGAAGAACGGAAAGCACACAGCTCTGATATAATCTTAATTTTGTGCTTGAGCTGTACTGACTTCCAAATGTTATTTAGACTACAAAGGTGTGCATGGTATAGTGTTAAATTTGTAAGGGAAAAAAAAAGAATGTTTTTTGCAATTTGCTGGATATGTAAAGAAATGATTTTGAACAATTTTACGTGATCACTTTCATAATTTATCTTGATCTGTACTGGGAACTTGTTCACTGAAGTCTCAGTTAAGCCTAGTTATATGTATTTACTTAACAACTAAAGTTTGAGACTTGTAAAAAACTAAGTTTTTTTTTAATCAGGCACCAAAGAATATTAAAACAAATGTCCCAATTGTAATTGTAGGACAAAAGCAGGATTTAACTCTTTCCGTACGTAATTATTTTCAGCTCTGGACAGAATTATTTTTAAGCCCCAAAAATTTACACATACATAATTTACGTTTACTGACAATGTGTGTCTAATCATGAGTTAAGTATAACATATTATATATCAAATTAAAGTACATTGGATGAACAATATAAATCCATATGCCTTTCTAGCTAATTTTATGTTATATTTATGTTATAACAGATAACATGTACACGGAAAAAAGATAACTTGAAATTTTGAACAAAAATTTTCGACTTACGTAAGGCTTGTAAACATAAATTGTTATCACAGTACAGTTTCACTGCTCTCTTTGTGCAGGTAATCCATTTAGAAACACAGAAAAAGTAAGAAAGTTATGGTTGATCACACAGTTTGTTCACTGTTCACATATTAGTAACATATCCTGTGTGTTTTTCGGCCATTATGGCGATACGACAAAACACGATTAAAGATGAAGATAAATGTGAAAAAATCCCTTCAAACGCAATTAAAAGTCGTTGAAGGTTGTTGAAATTTGCCCAGTTTTGTGTTTACTTCCGTTCGAGATAAATTCTGGGCAGTATAAAATATCAGAATAGAAAGAAACAACGAAATAAATCAGCATCTTTTAAAAGATCTTGCGGTCACAGTGGTCGGCCATTGCGTCTTTTAAAAGATCTTTCGTACGGAATCAGTTAAGTTACTGGTTTTTTTAATTTTACTGGTCAAATAAGGGAAGTTAGCAGGTTCCCATTAAAACTGTGGGGGAGGAAGCAGTTGCATGTCTAAAATATCTTTAAAACTTTATGACTTGACAGCTGGTATGGTTGAGGTGCCTTACAACTTCCCCTCCCTACTGCCATTCAAGTTAGACTCTTATCAGTCAAAAGTTTACAGAGATTCTTACCACACACAAATCAATTAAATGAAGGGGAAAACAAATCTTCTTGTTCATTTATTAACTGAATCAGCTTCTACAGAAGAGAAGACTTATGTTAACTCTTAAAGGATGACGAGCCAGTTTTCTTGGTTGATGTTTCTAAGCTCTAAAGACGGGCGGCCAGTTTTCTTGGTCGGTCGCTTTGAACTAAGTTTTGTTTTGTTTCATCCCAGTTAGAAGTTTTCGATGACTGGGAAGCAGAAGTATGGCCATTTTTATTATTATTTCTATCGCGGGAGAGTTATAGCACCACTCTTTCGAGTAAATCCGACCTGATAGAAAAATTTACCTCATGTAATCTTTACAAAATTTGGGTTACCTATTTTTGATTCCTATTTTCGATGGCATCTAATTCATCTTCTCGCAAGCAACCTGCTCGTTTAAGTGTTCAGCAGGCCCTTAGTTTGCTAGAAAATTTCAGCAAAAATGAAGATGGCTATAGCAGTAGTGAAATTAGTGTTAATTCGAAGAATAATTCGTCTTCCAGTGATGTGGATTCAGAGAATGAAGGTATTATGTTAGAAAGAGTGGGCATGGTTCTATCATCTAACTTTGATTCTTCAACATCAGACCCAGTAGTACCTAACTGAGTTTTACAAGAAGGGGAAAGACAAATACAGGGAGTGTGTCGGAAATATCAAATAGCATCAAGCAAACTAAAGTTTTTTGCTCTGCATCAAGCAATGGGTATCGACAAAAGGCCAAGCATAAAAGATTATTTCTCCTCACAAGAGCCTATGTTTCACACTCTATTTTGTTCCCAAATGCTGGAGAGAGACAGATTCTTGTCTATATTGCAAACTATGTTGCATATCTGTGAGCCTGTTGCAGAAGGGAAAAATAAAATAGAGCCCTTCGTTCAAATGTTATGCTCTAAATTTGTTGCGGCATACACTCCGAACCAAGACGTAGCTATTGATGAGATGATTATAGGATGGAAAGGTTGGTGGAAATATAAGCAATATAACACAAAAAAACCACACAAATACCACATTAAAAGTTTTGGTCTTGTGGACAGTGAAACAGGTTATGTGCTAAACTTGCTAACATATTTTGGATCAGACACCTCCTATGATCCTTCAGTCAGAAGGGACTCTGCTGGTGCCAATACCGTAAACATTTTTGGAACACTTTTGTCTTGTCTGGGAACTGGCTATCACATTTATGCTGACAGGTGGTACACTACAAAACTATTAGTAAATGAAATGCTTAAATGGAAACAATATTACACTGGAACACTTCAAGCGAACAGTCGGATTCCCACAGCAGCTGAAGTCTTTGAACCTAAAGTATATAGAGACTAAGTATTATATCAATTCGGAGCAAAAGATGTTAGTTGCTGCTTGGAAGGACAAAAAAGCTAAAAAACCTGTCACAATTATTACCACAAATGGGTCTGCTGTGCCTGTCATGGTCAATGGAAAGGAGAAACCTCTTATCATTCATGAATATAACCATAACATGAATGGTTGTGACAAGGCAGATCAGATGATAGGGTATTACGGCTTCTTCAACAGAAAATTCTTGAAGTGGTGGAAGAAGATTTTCTTTTGGATATTAGAAATGGCCACCAGCTGTAACGCTTACATTTTGTACAAATTGACAAGACCAGTTGGAGTTGAAAAATCGCAGCTTGCGTTAAAGTTGTTCAAACAAACACTGATCAGAGAATTGTCTGCTTCGGCCGCATCCTCAATGCCTGAAATCAGCCGCATGCTAAATCCTCCAAGGCCAAGTAAATTATCAGATAACCCACTGGAAAGACTGGAGGGTGCAAAACATATAATGCAAAGAAGCACTAAGTTCAATAGGTGTAAAGTTTGCAGTACACCTGACGACAGGAAAAGAACAAACTATTATTGTACAGGATGCACTGGCCACCCCCATCTGCACATAGATGAATGTTTCCTAAAATGGCACACTAAAGTTAAGTTGTAAATATAAGTTGGGGTGTAATGAGTGTTCTTTGTGAGAGCAATTCAGCATATATATATCACATTTTGTGATCTTTTTCAATTATTTGTAAATTTGTGACAGTAGAGTGTATTTCATTTTCTGGATGAGACATGGAAAGTAGTTAGAGTATAAACTTGATGTGGGGTTTATTTCCAAACTGGATGTAGTTTACAGTGATTTCTATCTTGGATGATGGATTAGCTGTCTTCAATTGGTAAGTCTGATATGTTTGTTTTGTTTTTTGTTTAGTAAAATATTTCTCTGCCTCGTCTTTAACCACTTTATATTCATAAACATTTTGTAAATTTTTAAACTGAAAATTTTCACAATCCTCATTCATTCTCCTTTTTAAATATATACATACATATATATATATATATATATATATATATATATATATATATATATATATATATATATATATATATATATATATATATGTATATGTATATGTATATATATATATATATATATATATATATATATATATATATATATATATATATATATATATATATATATATATATATATATATATATATATATATATATCTATATATATATATATATATATAACATGACTATATTCACTTAAAAACTTTGAAATAACTGACACTTACATGGTAACACTTTATGAAAAACCTGTGTCGCAGAAAATTTGTGACAAAAGAGTGTCTTTCCTTTTCTTGAAGCCAATTAAAAAGTAGTTAGAGTATACACTTGAACCATATGTATTTTATTTCCAAAATGAATGTAGTTTACAAATACTTGTATCTTGGATAACATAAGTGATGGTTTAGCTATCTTGAGTGGGTAATTCTGATATGTTTTTGTTTTTTTTTGGTCAAATTTTTGTTCTTCCCAATCTCCAACTATTTTATACTCATACAAATTTTTTTTAAATTTATAAACTGAACATATTCAGAATCCTCATTCATTTTCCTTTTAAAATATACATAACATGACTTTATTTGTTAAAAACTTTGAAATAATTGACACTTACATGGTAACACTATATGAAAAACCTGTGCCGCAGAACATTTGTGACAAAAGAGTGTCTTTCCTTTTCTTGAAGCCAATTGAAAAGTAGTTAGAGTATAAACTTGTACCCATATGTATTCTATTTCCAAAATGAATGTAGTTTACAAATATTTGTATCTTGAATAACATAAGTGATGTATTAGCTATCTTGAGTGGGTAATTTTGATAAGTTTTTTTTTTTTTTTGTCAAATATTTTTTCTCCCAGTCTCCAACTATTTTATACTCATAAAATTTTTTTTAAATTTATAAACTGAACATATTCAGAATTATCATTCATTTTCCTTTTTAAATATATATAACATGACTATATTTGTTAAAAACTTTGAAATAACTGACACTTACATGGTAACACTATATGAAAAATCTGAGTCGCAAAAAATTCCTTGCGTAAAACATGGGAAAACCCCTACGTCCTCAAAGAGTTAAAGAGGGTTTCAGTGGAATTACCTCATCTGTTATGGAGCATCTGGAGCTACAAGTAATACCTGACCATCTTTGAGGGAGAAGAAATTCCCACAAAACATTGTTATTGTTATAAAGAATTGACATCATTGCACTCTGGGCAAACCCATAGGTGCTCAGTCTCCATCAGTATATGTTGAATGTGAATGCTAACTGTTACTGTAGCTCACTGGTTGTAAACACAACAGATGCATCTTTTCATATGTCCATCTCTACTAGCTTTACATTTCATGCCAAATTCCAGCAGTCTTAACCTTGATGATTTATCTATTGCAGTGTCATTCTCCAACAGGCAATCGTTAATTGCTCTCAGTATATTTCCCTTATCCATATCTAATGTCCCACTATGGGTGCTCTTGATGCTAGTCTGTCAGCTCTTTCATTACCACATACACTAGCATGACCAGGACAGTATATCCACACCAGCTCTTGTAGACTGGAAGCTTCTATGAATGTTTTCCGTTCATGATGCAACCAACCAACCACTTTGAACCTTTTGAAGCATGGACTGAGAGTCGGACACAATGATAGCCTTTGTTAATGAAGTTTCAGTTATCCACCTTAAGGCTGCAGTAAAAGCCTCGACCTCCATTCTCATGCTGGAAGTTGTTATCTTGTAAGCCCCGCTATGTTCAGACCAGTACCCTAGCAAAGAAGCCCTAACTGGATTTCTCATCCCAGATTACAGACCCATTGGTATAGACAATGGCATCAGGAAATAACATAAAGATAGATATCTGATCAAGTTAACCTATATGAAATTTACAGGAGATCACAAATTACAGAGGAATAATGTTTACATCAAATACCAGCAGAAGGAAGGAAGGTTATCTGGTCAAGCTGCTTAAGATTTACAAGAGCATAGAAATTACATAGGAACAATATTACTATCAGTGCCATGAAAAATATTAAACAGTATCATCTTTGAGAGATTAAAAGAGTCCATAGGTAGACAGCTGAGAGATAAACAAACAGGTTTTAAGCAAAACAGATCTTGTACAGACCAGACTGCCACATTGAGAATAATAGTGGAACAAAGTCTGAAAGGAAACTTGCCTTTTTACATAGGCTTTTGTGGACTATGAAGATGCACTTAACAGTGTGGACAGACAATCACTTCAGAAATTGGTGAGACATTATAGAGTCCCCCTGAAGATCATTAACTTAATAAAGAAAACATGAAGACACAATGTGCAGAGCTCTTCATGGAGAAAGTTTTACAAAACTATTTGGGATAAGGGATGAAGTGTGACAGGGATGCTTCCTGTCACCATTTCTCTTCCTATTGGCTATAGATTGAATTATGAAAACATTGACCTCAACCAACAACTTTAGTCAACAGAAATGGTATCCAGTGACTAAACAACTTGATAATGTAGATTTATCACATGGCCTGGCTCTCCAGTCCCATAGCCATAATCAGATGCAAGACAATGAAAGTGCTTGGTGTGAGTTTACAGCAAGTAGGTTTGAATATACACAGAGAGAAAAGAAAGATAATGATAATAAATGCAGCAAATGATAACAGTATTGCACTTGAAGAAATGCCCCTTCAAGATCATACATAAACCTTGGCAGCAATGTAGACCAAGTGGGATAGACTGACAGTGATATCAAAATAAGAGTACAAAAAGCTAGGGGATCTTTCATTGCATTGGGAAATATGTGGAGAGCAAAAAAATGTTCAGTTCAATGTCAAGTCAGTACGGCATGACTCTGAAACCTGGAGAAAACAAAGACAACAACCAAAAAAGCTAGACTTTCATAAATGGGTGCTTGCATAGAATAGAATGATTGAAGTGGTATGACCAGATCACCTTGCAGAACGGATGACAAGAACCAAACAACTACCAGTGGTACAAGAGATGACAAGAACCAAACAACTACCAGTGGTACAAGAGATGACAAGAACCAAACAACTACCAGTGGTACAAGAGATGACAAGAACCAAACAACTACCAGTGGTACAAGAGATGACAAGAACCAAACAACTACCAGTGGTACAAGAGATGACAAGAACCAAACAACTACCAGTGGTACAAGAGATGACAAGAACCAAACAACTACCAGTGGTACAAGAGATGACAAGAACCAAACAACTACCAGTGGTACAAGAGATGACAAGAACCAAACAACTACCAGTGGTACAAATAATGACAAGAACCAAACAACTACCAGTGGTACAAGAGATAGAACCAAACAACTACCAGTGGTACAAGAGATGACAAGAACCAGACAAGTACCAGTAGTACAAGAGATGACAAGAACCAAACAACTACCAGTGGAACAAGAGATGACAAGAACCAAACAACTACCAGTGGTACAAGAGATGACAAGAACCAAACAACTACCAGTGGTACAAGAGATGACAAGAACCAAACAACTACTAGTGGTACAAGAGATGACAAGAACCAAACAACTACCAGTGGTACAAGAGATGAGAAGAAGACACTGGAGATGGACACAGCACACATTGAGAAAACCTGTTGATAGCAATACCAGGCCAGTCCTTGTTCCATAGTCCCCAGGGAGAGAGAGGTAGAGGGAGACCAATGAGCACATGGAGAAGAGAACTGGAGACAGACATGAGGAAGACATAGTGGGATGTGAGCTGAAGGCACAAGAAAGGAAGACTTAGCATAAGTTTGTTGAAGGTCTATGCTTCTTGGACAGCTGAAGTATGATGATGATGAATGTTACTATCAGTGTCAGGGAAAATCTTTAACTGGATCATGATGAATGTTACTATCAGTGTCAGAGAAAATATTTAACTGGATCATGATGAATGTTACTATCAGTGTCAGGGAAAATTTTTAACTAGATCATGATGAATGTTACTATCAGTGTCAGAGAAAATCTTTTACTGGATCATGATGAATGTTACTATCAGTGTCAGGGAAAATCTTTAACTGGATCATGATGAATGTTACTATCAGTGTCAGGGAAATCTTAAACTTGATCATGATGAATGTTACTATCAGTGTCAGGGAAAATCTTTAACTGGATCATGTTTGAGAGATTAAGAGTCCATAGGGTTGGTCTAGAATTGTCATTATTTTTTTCTTTTTTTTCTTTCTGTTATTTTTATTTCCTTCATCACTTAAAGATCTACTGAGTCATCGTCTGCCATCTACTGAAAAATTATGATTGACCAGTTGCAAACTAATAAACTAGATTAAAAGGAAGAATTTCTAAATTGTTATTAATAACTTAATTCTTTTCTGTCATCATTGCTGAAGTACAGGCGTATAAACAAACCAACACTGTTAGCATTGCTCCAGTCTAAGAGTTAAAATCTTGTCTAACTGTGATTTACTCATATCTCTGGGCAGTGAGAGTGAGTCAAGTGTGTTCTATCATTTTTATTCTCATTTTCTTTTTTTAATTTGAGAAGTTATTTTAAGATTAGGGTTTGTTAACTGCTAGTGTGAAAGGTATTAAACAGATGTGGACCCAAGGGAGAGATAGGAACTGTGGGTCACAGATATATTGGAAATGAGGGTGGGGGAAAAGGCAGATATGGAAAGTGACAAATTGTTTATTGAAAAAAAAAGCAAATCTCTATAACAAGGGTCCTTGACCTTTGTGGCACCATAGGTACGTTTTATATTAACTAATAGGGTGAAGAGCAACAACCAATTTTTGTGGCTCACTCATTACTTACTTACTTAGTCATCCCTCTTCTGTCATGAGGTGTAGAGGTTTGGAGGAGGGAGTGCCATTTTATCCTATTGGCTGTATTCTTTCTGGCCTGGCTCCAATCCAGTCCTCAGTTGTTCTGAGATTGTTTAATATTGTCCTCCCAGTGGAGTCCTCTCTGGCTTTTAGATTCCCATACTTGTCATGGTAGCGAATCTTCTTCCATTCTGCAGACAGGGTCAAATAATCACAGTTGGGACTGTTCTACTTGAGTCTGCAGTCGCTAGGTTTTGAGGCCTTGCCATATCCTCTGGTTGCAGACCATATCTGTTCTTGTCACTTTACCATCTCCCTCAGATACCTCATTTCTAAGAATGGAATCTGGCTTTTTTGTGGGTTGTAATAATTGCCCATGACTCACATCCATATGTCAATACTGGAATCTAGGTGGGGCATTATACAGCCATCTTTTTTTCTTACTTGCTAACTTTTGCTGAAAAATCCTTGGTTTATGGCCTGAAAAAATCTCCCAGCTGCTGCTCTTCAGGTAGCTAACTCTTCTTTGATGTCTCCCTTCGAGTCTATAACAGCTTTGAGGTAATTAAACTGGTTGACCTGCTCTAGGATCTGTTCTCCTAGCTTAATCGGATGCCTTCTTTCCTCTTGTGATGTCACCATGGTGTTTGTTTTGGAGCTGCTGATGACCATCCATCTCATCTCCAGCTCTTCCTTCCAGACTTGCAGGTTGGGTTGAAGATGTGTCTCTTATTTAGCAGTCAGGGTAACATGGTATTGCTAGCTCTGAAATACAGACCTGTCTCATCTTCCAGTACCTTGCTGAATACTTGTTGGTCCTTTCCTTAAACATTTATAACACATAAGGAAGGGAAACCGGAGGCCTGTAAACAGTAAATTAATATGAGACAAACATAAAGGTATGTTATCAGGCACTCGTAGGAAATAAAGAAGTAGAACACTAGACAACAGAAAAACAGACATGAGTGGCTTACCCAGGATTTGAACCCTGGACCTTCCATGCGACAACCCCGCCTAGCCATGCAAGTGAATCACACTATCCTCCCTGCCATCTATGCATCACCAAAAAAATGATGTTTCGATGACAGGTCATTAGTGTGAACCGCAATACATGACACCGGAAGTCCACCATGGGCAGTTTAGCTTATTAATGATGCAATCACTTATGTTGTTTCTCTATCATACAGTATAGGCCAGTCCAACAAGACAAGGACCTTAATACTGTGTCCAGTAAATGATAGTAGACTTAGAACAGTAAGAACAGGTCAGAGGGTAGGTTTGGTATTGTATAAACATTTATAACATATAAGGAAGGGAAACCTGAGGCTTGTAAACAGTAAATTAATATGAGACAAACATAAAGGTATGTTATCAGGCACTCGTAGGAAATAAAGAAGTAGAACACTAGACAACAGAAAAACAACAGACATGAGTGGCTTACCCAGGATTTGAACCCTGGACCTTCCGTGCGACAACCCCACCTAGCCATGCAAACGAATCACACTATCCTCCCTAGGATAGTTGAGAGGATGTTTCGAGGTGCAAAAACTTCTATATCAAAATAAACAAAATATCCAAGCTTCTTCACACCTTGAAATAGTTCTCAACACCCAGAATGCAAAATGCTAAGGGAGGGCCATGTTTTGGTTTTCGGAATATGCCCAAAAATCACCAGAAGTAGCCCAAAGTTGCCCAAAATATCACCCTAAGTAGCCCAAAAATTGCCCCACTTAAATTATGTAGTACAATTTATTTATCAAAAAATGTGTTTCATTGTATCATATGCTGTGGTAGATCCTACTGCAAATTCTTCATCAAGACAACGCTTAGGGACACCATGATAAAGCTTCTGCAATAACTCTACCTTCTGCACTATTGATAATGACAAATGCTTTCTTTTCTTATTCCTACTGTTACCCACAGGAGTATCTGCAGCTCTTTTTGACATTTTCACAATGAAATTAAACTCACAAAGTTTACGTCATGAAATTACCTCACAAATATCCATACTCAAAATGACAAAATAAGCTCAGAAATATTCACACATGGCTAAAAGTGGTGCCTAGACTCAACTAAATAGTTGTATTTGAAAGTGTATATCACATTATAGCACTTGCATCAGCTTATACTGCACTTACGCTTCAAGAGGATGAAATGTGATAAACTGAACATTGCATGTGTTCAGTTCCCTGCATACCAGTTAAAAATAACATTTTATTATTTTTTTTTTTAAATAGCCCAAAAGTCAGCAAAAAAACTTTTCAGTTTTTGGTCTATCTTGGTTTGCGGATGTTTGGATTATGGGTTACACACCTGTATAAGAAATTATCAGGGTTTAAAACAAAAAAATTGATCTTCAAATTAATTGAGTCAAAAGTGTATTTAGTATGATCTTTGGCACAGTATGTCACTGACCAACTATTTATAATTATACAATCATCCATATCAGCACCAGTGATCCACTGTGATCTTTTTAAAAATGGACTTGTTTGGTCAAAATTATTCCAGAAATTCATTATCATATAAATGAGATTTGAAAACAACATTGCTTTCAGGCTGGAAGAAATGTGGAAGCTAATGTCACAAGTCTGTTTGCAGAAATAAAGCAGGAAACAGATGTTAAGGTATGTACACTCTTTGTAACATTGTTTGGAAGCTTCAATAATATTGTGGCTTTTAAGGATGTATGGTATACTGTTAATGCTCAAACATTTATATTGCAATATGCCCAAAAGTCAGCCAAACAACTTTTCAGTTTTTGGTCTATCTTGGTTGGCGGATGTTCGGATTATGGATTACACACATGTATAAGAAATAATCAGGGTTAAAAAAAAATTTTAAAAATTGATCTTCAAATTATTTGAAATCAAAACTGTATTTAGTATGATCTTTGGCACAGTATGTCACTGACCAACTATTTACAATTATACAATCATCCATATCAGCACCAGTGATCCACTGTGATCTTTTTAAAAATGGACTTGTTTGGTCAAAATTATTCCAAACATTAATTATCATATAAATGAGATTTGAAAACAACATTGCTTTCAGGCTGAAAGAAATGTGGAAGCTAATGTCACAAGTCTGTTTGCAGAAATAAAGCAGGAAACAGATGTTAAGGTATGTACACTCTTTGTAACATTGTTTGGAAGCTTTAATAATATTGTGGCTTTTAAGGATGTATGGTATACTGTTAATGCTCAAACATTTATATTGCAATATGCCCAAAAGTCAGCCAAACAACTTTTCAGCTTTCGGTCTATCTTGGTTGGGGGATGGTCGGATTATAGGTTACACACCTGTATAAGAAATAATCTGGGTTAAAAAAAAAAAAAAAATTGATCTGTAAATTATAAATTATTTGAGTCAAAAGTGTATTTAGTATGATCTTTGACACAGTATGTCACTGACCAACTATTTATAATTATACAATCATCCATATCAGCAGTAAGATCTGGAAGGAATTATTCACCATACATAGACATAAAAAGAGGTGTCAGACAAGGTTGTGTGCTGTCCCCCTGCCTATTTAATTTATACACCGAAAAAATTTTCAAACAGATACAGGAAATACCAGGACTGAACATCAGTGGAAGGTCAATAAACAACCTTAGATATGCAGATGATACCGTGTTGTTAGCTGAAAGCGAACAGGAGTTACAAGAACTAGTGAAGCAAGTGAACAGCATAAGTCATGAATATGGACTCGACATTAATATTGAGAAAACAAAAACTATGATAATTAGCAAAACAGACGATAAACCCACATTAAAGGTAAGCGTAAATGGGAAAATCCTGGAACAAGTCAAGAGCTACGTATATCTTGGTCATATAATAAGAGAAGATGGCAGATGTGAAACAGAAATCAAGAAGAGAATAGGAATGGCCAAAGCTACATTCAACAACATGAAACATATACTGACATCCAAACAGTTATCTCACAAATTAAAACTGAGAATCATAAAGTGTTATATATATTCTGCATTTCTGTATGGTGCAGAAACATGGATGATGAATAAGCATTTGGAAGAAATAATTGAGGCTATTGAAATGTGGATATATAGAAGAATGGGGCATAGCTCATGGAAAGAGAAGAAAACAAATAATGAGGTCCTAGAAAATCTAGGTATGAAAAGAGAACTAATGAGGGAGATCAAAGTTCGGCAGCTAAAATACTTTGGCCATATAAAAAGGCATAACACCTTGCAAACGACCATAACAGAAGGGAGAGCTGAAGTTAAACTTGCAAGGGGAAGACAGCACTATAAGTGGGAAGATAACATCAAGAGATGGACAGGAAAGAGTCTATCAGAGTGCACCACCAAGACAAGAGACAGAAGACGTTGGAGATCCATTACAGCCAACCTTCGTTGTGGAGATGGCAACTAATGATGATGATATCAGCATCAGTGATCCACTGTGATCTTTTTAAAAATGGACTTGTTTGGTCAAAATTATTCCAAAAATTCATTATCATATAAATGAGATTTGAAAACAACATTGCTTTCAGGCCGGAAGAAATGTGGAAGCCAATGTCACAAGTCTGTTTGCAGAAATAAAGCAGGAAACAGATGTTAAGGTATGTACACTATTTGTAACATTGTTTGGAAGCTTTAATAATATTGTGGCTTTTAAGGATGTATGTTATACTGTTAATGCTCAGAGAAGAAAGATCTATATTGCAATATGTTGCACCCATAAAGAGTTGATTTCGGACAGTTTTAAGTGATCTTTTTCAGAATTTATGGTGATCTATACTAGGTATTTGTTAATCTAAAATTCTAACAAATTATATACAGTTAACTAAAGTTCATGACTTGTAAGAATCTCAGTGTTTACAAGGCACCAATGAATATCAAAACAATTGACTCAAATGTAAATGTAGGTGAAAAGCAGGAATTGAGTTGTAGGTGTTTTTTTATTTTTATTTTACTGATCACATATTGAAGGTTAGGATGTTTCACCAAATCCTAGAAAGGTAGGGGGGGATTGGGGCAACTGCCTATATAAAACATCTTTAAAACATTGTGACTTGACAGGAGACAAGATTGAAGTGCTTTACCCTCTCCCCTCCCCACTGCCATTCGGGTTAGACTTGTCAGTCAAGGGTTAATGGAGATTCTTACCATATACCAAAGTAACTTTAAATGTAAGGATGCTGTTGCAGAATGGAAAATTGTTTTTAAAAAAAATTGAGGGGAATAAAATAGAATGTAAATATATTAGGATTATATGAAATGTGATATACTAAAGCAGGTTAATTTTATTCTGAATATAAATAAACAAGAAAGAAGGATTAGTTAAATATCATATTAGTTAACTTAAATGGTTGATTGGTACTAATTTCATACAACTATACACACCACCAGTGGGTAATAAAGAAAATATCATATTAGTTAACTTAAATGGTTGATTGGTACTAATTTTATACAACTATACACACCACCAGTGGGTAATAAAGAAAATATCATATTAGTTAACTTAAATGGCTGATTGGTACTAATTTTATACAACTATACACACCACCAGTGGGTAATAAAGAAAATCATGTGCACATTCTATAATGAATTCTGTGTGGCTATGCCCAGTACAAATCTCATGAGACAGCTTTTGTGTTGGAAGCTTGTGGGAAAGTTAGTAATGAAAAAAGTGGAAGTAGTGACAAGGCAAAGACAAAAGTTAAAGAGGTGGCAAACATGTAGTATGCAAGAACACACCATATGATAACACTGGACAACAAATTTTGACTTGTTGTATGTATCTGCTGAGATTAAACCACATGACCTTTATGTTGTTTGGGCTGCTGAATATGAAAATGGCCGTTAAAACTAATTCACGATTTTTAAGTTCATATTCATGATCAGCATGTCCAAATTAGTTAAAAACTAACTTTTGTCTCCTATACATTTTGGCTGTTGTCCAGTGTAACAGGAAACACAAGGTTTCTAACAATATGCAAAGTGTTGTGTAAAACTGACAGCTTATATTTTACGATTCTGTTAAGACGGGCTGACATACAGATTCATACAACATAGATTGAGGGAATAAATTAAGCCAGGACAATCCAAGGTTTCATTCATTCATAACCCTCCACTCCCAAAGGAGCATAGGCCTTCAACAAACACATGCCAAGTCCTCCTGTCACGTGCCATCATCTCAAGTTCCTTCCATGTTCTCCTCATCATTTTCACCTCTGTCTCCAACTCTCTTCTCCATGTACTTCTTGGTCTACCTCTGCCTCTCTTGCCCTGGGGGTTCCAGAACAAGGACTGCCTTGTAATGCTATCAACAGGTTTCCTCAGTGTGTGTCCTATCCATCGCCATCGTCTTCTTCTCATCTCTTGCTCCACTGGCACTTGTCTAGTTCTTGTCATCAGTTCCACGTTGGTAACCTTGTCATACCATTTTAATCCCTCTATTCTACGCAAGCACCCATTTATGAAATTCTGTAGCTTTTTGGTTGTTGTCTTTGTTGTTCTCCATGTCTCCGAACCATACAATAGGACTGACTTCACATTTGAGTTGAAGATTCTTATTTTCGTGTTGGATCCTATTTCTCTTGATCTCCATATATTTCCCAATGCAATGAAAGCTCCTCTTGCCTTTTGTATTCTTATTTTGATATCACTGTCTGTCCCTCCAACTTTGTCTATATTACTGCCAAGATATGTGTACGATTCTACATCTTGTATTGGTGTTTCTTCAAGTTCAACCCTGTTATCATTACCTGCATTTATTCTCATTATTTTTGTCTTTTCCCTGTGTATTTTCAGACCCAATTGCTGTGACCTCTCATCGAGTGTTTTCATTTTGTCCTGCATCTGATTACGGTTATGGGACAGAAGAGCCAAGTCATCAGCAAAATCCAGATCATCCAACTGCTTAGTCAGAGTCCACTGGATTCCATTTCTGTTGTGTGTTGTCGATGATCTCATAACCCAATCTATTGCCAGCAAGAAAAGAAATGGAGACAAGAGGCATCCCTGTCGCACTCCTGTTCTTATCCCAAACGGTTCTGTAAGCTGTCCTTCGTGAAGAACTCTGCATGTCATGTCTTCATATGTTTTCTTTATTAAATTAATGATCTTCAGGGGAACTCCATAATGCCTCATCAATTTCCAAAAGTGGAAATAGTGGCAAGGAAAAGAAAAAAGTTAAAGAGGTGGCAAACAGGTAGTATGCAAGAACACACCATATGATAACAGGAAACACAAGGTTTCTAACAGTATGCAAAGTGTTGTGTAACCCTGACAGCTTATATTTTATGATTCAGTTAAGATGAGCTGACATACAGATTCACACAACATAGATTAAGAGAATAAATCAAGCCAGGACAATCCAAGGTTTAATTTGACATAATAAATCCAACAGAAAATATTTTCGGAGCATTTCAGGCATTACTTCTGATATCATATATCCAGTATCTTCTTTCATAACCCTAGTTACTTATACTGCATATACGAGGGAAGGTCAAAAAGTAATGCCTCCTAATTTTTATGTATGTAAATACTGCATCGGTGTGCAATTTGTAAATTTAGCAGGATTCCTCAAACACTCTTCTGCATTGTATAGCATTACCAACCTGTTTCAGTAACAGGTGGCACCACTGTAACAGTTTAAAAATGGCTGCCAAAGACATTCGGTTAAAACAACGTTATGTCATAGAATGTTGACAGACAGACATAAAGAAACAAGGAAATCCATAGTCATCAACCTCCTGCACTGTTACGAAACTGAAGGAGAAGAGATTTATCGAATATTGTGACAGGTGATGAGACTTGGGTTCATTTTTTTTAACCAGAATCCAAGAGGCAGTCAATGGAATGGCATCACACAACATCGCCGATAAGAAAGAAGTTCAAAAGTTCACCATCTGTAGGGAAAGTTATGGCCTCCGTGTTTTGGGATGAGAAGGGTGTGATTCTTCTCAACTTCTTGGAACAGGGAAACACTGTGAATGCAGACCGTTACATTGAAACTTTGAAGAAGCTTAGAGGTTGTCTTCGGCGACTTTACCCAAGATCAGAGAACTGCACTACTGTTGCACGATAATGCCATGCCACACACCGCTAAACGCACCATTGATGCGATTGCAGAATTTGGCTGGACATTATTACCACATCCCCCTTACAGTCCCGATCTTGCACCTTCTGACTTCCATCTGTTTGGACCACTGAAAGATGATCTTCATGGACATTACTTTGAGGACACCGAGACCCTTAAGCGCGCCGTATGCCAGTGGTTTAGGAAAAAGGACACACATTTTTACCGTGCGGGGATACATGCCATTGTGAGAAGATGGACAAAAAATGTACACATAACGGAGACTACATTGAGAAATACATTTTTGAAGTTCAGATTTGGGGCTACATTTCAATGTGAATTTTATCTGTTTTCTTGCCTATTGAATGAAATTAAAAATTACGAGGCATTACTTTTTTACCTTCCCTCGTATTTCCTTTAGTGTGCCCGGTTTTATAAACAGGAGTTTCATTGTTACAGCCTAAAATTTGACTAATTATCAGACTGATAAATGAGAGGCCCAGCCTGCTTTTGGATTTCACAGTCTTGAACGTTATTAATAAAGTACGCATAAAATAGACATCTAGTCCTTCTATCGACTTGGCCAACTTTGAGTCTCCATCTGACATTACACTTTTCACTCTGACATCCTTTACAATGCTTTTTACTTCTTTTATAAAGCCTGCGCAACAATAATTTGAAGGAACCCTCTTGTCAGAGAAACCTGATTTCTTCAATGATCATGCACTGCTTACAACACAAGACACCTTTTGATAAATGAAAACCCATTAAAAGACAATGCTTATAATCAAATCAGCTAACGAGCCTTGAAAACTACGCCAATATCAGAGATGCAGAAAGCTGCTAGATTACAGACATTGTCCTATAGAAGAGATACAAAAAGCATGATCCAGATGGAAAAGTACAACAGTATGCCAACAAAGCCAATGAAGGCAAGACTAGATGATCTGGCACTGGGATGTCTAAAATGTAGCAGCTTTGTCCATCGGGGAAAAAGACTCAAAAGACAGCATCAAGAAGACCTACCCATGAAGACAACACCACTGAAGCCCACCCTATACCCTGTACCACTGGAACAGGCCAGCAGTACCCTCCAAATTAATACATCAATCAGTGGTCTCACAATTGGGTATCTTCTTCTTCTCCGTTGGTCCTGAAAAGAACGCTGGTTGTGTTGTGTCCATTTACAGTGAAGCTGCGATATTTGTGCCTATCAATTTTTTAATATGAGTATAATCATCTGCAAAAATTAACTGCAGCATTGGGTATGATCTGAGAAAGCTATCCTGAACAATCATGAATACATGCCTACATTGATGGATCAGCAACAAATGCCGTTAAGAATGGAGGCCCCGATATCTTCATCTCATGTCCTGACAACCACTATGAAACTAGGCATATTCCCACTGGTAAATTCTGTTCCAACTATACAGCTCTAGCGTTCAAGCTCTAGAGCAAGCTGCAAAAATGATTTATAACACCAACTTTAACTGCCACAAGGTAGTCATCCTCACAGATGCACTGTCTGTACTGCAAGTTCTCAAGGGTGGTAAAATCCCGCATCTGAGAAATGAACTAAGCAAGGTAGCTGCCAAAAAGTGAACCATACTTCAGTGGGTACCATCCCATTGTGGTGTACATGGAAATGAAAAGGCAGATAAACTTGCCAAAAATGGAGGAGAATGTGAACAAGAAGATAACAAAATCACATACTTTGAGAAAAAGAGAGCTATCCAGGTTATCAGAAGAGAACAGAATCAACCCGTTGATGACTACCACACTCTTGACCAGCAGGGACAGATAACCATTTTTTGCCTCAGGACAGGGCATAGCAAACTGAATTAAACACATGTACAAGCTATGATTGTCTGCTTCACCACCGTGCACATGTAGATTAAATGAACAAACTGCTGAGCATGTTCTACAGGATTGTTCTCTGTATGACCAGTTAATAAAGATATACTGGCCCAATGACTCAACACTAAACTCAAAGCTTTATGGAGCTAAAGAGGAACTCCAGACAATGGTTGAATTCATCATGAGAACTCGTCTGATGGTGTAAACATCAAAGATGTGATCGCAAGAAGAAGACAAAGAAATCAAGGGCCTAAAAAATGTCAAGCTATATTTAGCTGTAATTGAATTAGAAAAGGAAATGAGTGAGAGCCTTTCAACAAATTCAGATCAAGCCTTCCTGTCCTATGCCATCTGTTCAGTTGTTTTTCCATGTCTTTGCATACATTTCATGTCTGTCTCTTACAGTACTGATTGGTAGTATTTGTAAAAATCCTTCTACATAACCTATGATTTTGTATTGCATGTCATCCAGGAGTGTTATTGGAATGGCTTCTCTAAAGATTCAGACATTAATTCCCAGACAGTTGCAGGCATTAGCAAGAAGAGATTAGGAGAGCATAAAGTAAAACAGTCAGATATATGGATAAATGAAGGTACACATGTAAATAAGCTTATTTGTTAAACAATGGAGCATCTCAGTTGAGGCTGAATGCTGGTGCATATAATGTAGGCTCGTGTGCTGTTTTTATTATGTTACTTCAAGATGTTTGCCACCCCATGGATCTTCTGGATCATTCTGTAACACTGTTTTCTTCTATAGCTCATTTATTGGAGGAGGGTTTAAAAAGTAGTCATGGTGAAATCAAGCATTAAGAGATCTTATAGCTTAAACTACCACATACAAAATATTGATACTGACATCATCTTTGATACACTTGTCTGTAATCTAGCATGACCTGTAGTTAAAGAGAGAATAGTAGCACATTCAATAAGACACATGCTACCAGTCTAGCTGTTGTCTGGAGACATGGTCTGTGGAAAGGGGTAGCTAAGTGCAGAACCTGTTTTACAACTATCAGTAAAACAGTGTTTCATACATTTATTTCCTCATGAATGAAGGATTGTACCTTCTATGCTTCTTAAGAAGCATGGGACAATCACAGCATTTGTGGTGATGAATTCTCAAGTGGGCTGTTTTACATGATGAGATTGTAAGCCCTTAGTCACATCTGAAGCTGTGCCATTTTTGAAGCAGTTGTCCTCATCTTTAGTCTTCTTATAGAACCCCTGAAACTACATAGATTTTTACCCATAGTGGCAGGTTACAATGGAAGATGGACTGATAGAATAAGTGAACATAGGAATAAGTACCAAAACTGCACAAGATGATCTCACTGAAGGCTGGCTCAAGTAAAAACTGCAGGAAATGTTAAATATAAGTTTTACAGGAAGAAAAGAACAGAGTGAGAATCACTGGCATATTTATAGGGATACTGGAAATTAACTGTCTCTTAGCAGGTTGAGAATCCTCTGAGTAGTGTAAGAGCTAATAAGTATCCAGGCTATTGTTTCTTATGGTACTTAATTATTGGAAAGAACCCCTGTTTATTAAATACAAACATGTATTAGACATCACAGTAACATTAAAGAAAAGTCAATAACACTAATCTTAATTTTAGAAAAAAATTACAATGAACCTTTATTGATGAAAACAAAATGTCATTTGTATACAGTTCAATCTTGTCTACACAGTTACTGAAAGTTCATCGTTAGGACTTTTAAGTAATTGATTTAAGTTCAGTGGTCTACAAAGTTATAGATTTTTTATCATTAGGACTTTTATGAAGTTGTTAGTTCATGGTGGTTTTACCTACAGTAGCTAGATTCCAGACTGCAATCACAGTCACTCCTGATTTATCCAGGTGTGGGAAAAGGTTGTGGGGTGTGAATAGAACTATCTCAGGGTTCCAAAGCTTTCTTTCCCTGATCTGAGTTTCTTTGTCATCGATGAAAATGGAAGCTCTTCATGTAGACTACCCTAAAGAATCACTTGGTTGTACTTTGTTGCTAACAAAACAAGATTTTGGCAAAGGTAAGCCTTTGCAACTACCGCTGCTAGGTCTATGAAATGAGTTCTCTCGTGACCAAAGTTTTCGATTGCAGTGTCTGGGCCTAGTGAGCTCTAGGGTTAAATGCAAAAAATCTCATTTTCAGCTGACAGATGTATGGGACCACAAACCATCTTTCCTAAACAATTTCTCATCTGAAATTAATGAAATCCTGAACACTCTTCCCTTGAAAGAGTGTCAGGGAAATACATTTTCTTTACCATGGTTTAAGAGCATGAAACCTAATTATAATCACTACTACTGCGAAGTAGCCACCATATCAATTACATCCCATTTATGCCCTCTCCGCAACCCTCCAGCCCCCCGTGCCACAGAGAAGCACAGAAAGCACACAGCTCTGATATAATCCTAACTTTGTGCTTGTGCTGTACTGAGAGGACTTCCAGATGTTGTTTAGACTAAAAAAGGCTGTTCTTGCTTTGTTCATTCTGTTGTTGATGTCTTTGCCCGCTCCGCCGTCTGGTGTCACCATGCATCCTAGGCATGTGAAGGCACCCGTCTGCCCCAGCTGCCGACTCCCTACTGACATGGGCCCAGGGCTGCTCACACCGAGCGTCATGACCTCTGTCTTCTCTAGGTTAATGTTCAAGCCCACCTGCTGGCCATACCCACCAAGTCTATCCATTTTTTCCTGGATGTGTTGATGTGAATGTGCTAGCAGTGCAATGTCATCTGCATATTCCAGATCTTCCAATGTAGAAAATGTAGTCCATCCCATTCCTCTTGGATTGCCCTCTGTTGTCTGGTGCATCACCCAGTCTATGACTGTCAAAAATAGAGTGGTTGATAAGGGGCATCCCCGCCGCACTCCCATCCTCACTTCAAAGGCCAGGCCGCTCTGCCCAATGCTGCATGCAAAGTTGGCACAAAGGCTTTCCATGATTGACACCACGCAGCCCGGAACACCACAAGCCCTCAGCATCTTCCATAAACTGTCTCCATGTATACTGTCAAAATCCCTTCCAAAATCAACGAAATCAATGTATAACTGTCTTTGCCACCCTGAGCACTGCTCTATAATGTTCCTGAGGGTAAATATATGATCCACACATCCCCTGCTTCCCTCCTGAAAATCCCCTTACCCATTCCCCCCTTCAACCTCCCCCACTTAAACTTCCCCCCCCCTCCCCCCAGTCCGCTGTCCACTGCCCCTGAGACCCTCTGCACAACCATCCTGCCCAGCATTTTGCTGGGAACCGAGAGAAGAGCCACTCCTCTCCAACCATTGCAGTCCGCAAGATCTCCCCCCCCCCGGGGCAGTCCGACAACCATTCCCCCTCTCCACTCTGTCGGTGTTGTCCCTGTTTTCTAGACTTGTGCAAATAGTGGTTCTAATAGTTCTGCTGCTAGCTCTGGGTCTGTCTTAAATAGCTCTGCATTTAAGTTATCATAGCCAGGAGCTTTTCCATTCTTTAACCCTTTGATTGCTGTGATGATTTCTTCTTTTCGCGGGATGTCTGTATTAACATGCAAAATACCATCCATGCGTAGATTTTCATTGTTTTTTAATAGTTAAACAGCATCAAATTATCCTTTAATTTGTGATAGAGGTGATTTATTTATTTATTTTCTGAAAACTTGTTAAGGAGTAACTAAACATTATCTCCCCTTAATTTTATCTGCACAGCATGCCTCGTTAAATTAGGGAAGTCAATTTTATGAGCTTGGCATAACAAGAACAGAAAGGTTTTGTCATACTTCATGAGAGAAAACATTGCTTAGTCACCAGATGTTTGTATTTATAAAGTGTTTTTTATTTATTTTTTTATGTGACAGTAGATCATGATTGAGATTGTCATACTTGAATAGGTAGATAGAATATTGTTTAGTCATGTGAACAGTAGATTTGATTGAGATTGTCATACTTGAATAGTTAGATAGAATATTGTTTTAGTCATGTGACAGTAGATCATGATTGAGATTGTCATACTTGAATAGGTAGATGTGACAGTACGTTAGAATAGATGTGACAGTAGATCATGATTGAGATTGTCATACTTGAATAGGTAGATAGAATATTGTTTAGTCATCAGATATGAGTTTTTTTAATCTCTCCTGCTCACACTGCTTTACTCTTCTTCTTCTGTGATCCATATCCTCCGACCGTCAAAGCAGTCAGTGGCCGTCATGCCTGGTGGCATCTTGTAGGGCAACAACAAATTGATTCCACTTTGTTTGGTTGGCGACCATCCTTTGTACAGTGCCCCATTTCTGGTTCATTCTTTGCATCTCAGCTTCCACAGTTCTCCTCCAAGTTGTTTTTGGTTGGCCTCTCTTTTACTTTCCTTCAGTGATCCATAGCATAGCTGTTCTTGTAATGGTATCAGGGTCCCTTCTGAGGATGTGGCCAACCCAACTCCAGCGTTTGCCAGCTATGATGGTGTGCATGTCCTCCTGGTTACTCCGAATAAGTAGTTCTTGGTTGCTGATGAGATTCGACTAAAAGATCCTGTACTCTGTTGTTTATTGCATGTAGGTCGCGCACGTGTTTGGAAAAAAAATTACACTGAATACCAGTATTAAACTCTTGTGTATTGCAAGCAGTAAGTCACAATCAATTTCATAATGATTATAAGCAACATGGTTTAATCAGGTTAAAAAATTATTCATTTCAGCGCTTGAATAAAAAAATAATGCTATCATTATGAGCGAAGAAGAAAACAAAAGTAGGTACAGAATACAGAATCTGTTTATATTTCCCAAACAGGATGTATTAAATAACACTGAACAAATTAGGTCAGAACTCATGATGGCATTGAAATAAACATGCCCAGGTAGCATTTACACATTCAACAATTTCCATGATTGAAAGATTGGCAGGTGGTATTTGAAACATAATTGTGCATCTGAAATTGTAAATAGAAACTTGTGTGTTGTGAATTTCCCCATCTTTAATGTGCATATCCCCTTTAGATAACAACAGTGCATAAATGGTAGAGTATGAGACCTAAATGTTAGGACTAAGGCTGATAAAGACATTACATGTAGTGTGTTCTTGTATATACCATTGTATAGATTAGAATCGTCATTATTTTGTATGTTATATGATCACCAAAAATATGTCATTATCATGTTTTAACAAATTATATTACCAAATCTGCTTTACCAAACAACGGTTTTAACATTACCACTAGCTATATTTCTCAATTGTAATTCATTCTCATGAATAACTATTAGTTTAAGTAGTAGAAAATAGCCATAAGTAATTATTTCTCGACTCATTTTTCAGTAATTCATTTTTGAAGAATGCTGCACATAAAATACTGTTATTTCCATGTTCTATGACATGTCTACTTTAGATATATCTACAATGTGAATACAGTGTTGCTGTGTAGTAGTAATATTTACTCATGCACGTTGTACAAAAAAAATTGTAGAAATATGAGCATAATGTCTTGCCAGTTTATCTTTCTATAATTCATACCTTAGATACATGTACATTTGAACAAAATCTTCCTTGATAATGTCTCAGTAGTAATTTATGCCCATGCATGCTATATAGTGAAATTACAGGTTCACGCCCTTTTATCTGAACACCCACCTGCATGGAGGCATACCTAGTGTCATTCTTATATGACCACCAGTTATGCACAATGCTATAATATTTACAAATGTGGAACTGAACCTCTGTCTGTGAGGCAAATTACATCCTCATTGATTCCTTAAATCATCCACACACTTTCAGGTATTCCCCCTGTGGTGAAACTTGTTGAGGACCCAGCATTGCATATGATTAAGATGGACATTTTGGAACGGAAATAGCAACACAAAAATTTAAAATTTACAAAAGATATAAAGTAACAGGTAATACATCCATCTTTACAGCAGAATTAGTGGAAATCTTAAAAGCTTTAGAAATAGTTGCAGTTATTTGGTGTCTAGGTATACAGAAATAGTTGCAGTTATTTGGTGTCTAGGTATACAGTTGCAAGCATCACTGAAATTGAGCAAAACTCATTTTATCCAAAAAAAAGTTTGAATTTTACTGACACAGTACTGTTACTCCACGGTAGCATAGTGGTTAGTGCACGGGCTTCCTAGCTCAGTGGTCTATGGTTTGATCCACAGATGAGGTGGTATTTTTTTAGTCCACAATGGACCCTGGGTCGACCCAACCCCAAATGGGTACCAGAGCAACTCTGGGAAAGTTAAGGTGGCTGGCGTGATCCTGACCACATCACCCCTAGTGTGCCGATGGTCAAGAAAATATGGGCCTAACACCATATTTCCAATATGCCTCAATGGGCATGTAACGGGATTCTTTACCCCCTACTGCTACTCCACAGATCTATCAGGTAATGTCATGAGGTTCTTTTCTTGCAAAAAAAGTTTTAATCGTGACAGAAAAAAATAATTATTAACAATATAATATTTGTAATCATTTCAGGACTGTTTGGAGGGAAGTGATTCAGAAATAAATTGTTATTACTCATTTTTTACATCCAAGGGAAGTAATCAAACAATAAAAATATTAATGAATATATGCGATTAGCGACCACATTAAAAAAAACACATTTTGCAACACCATTTAAAATTATTAAATGTATACTATTAGTTTCATAGTATGCAATACACCATGAACTATTAACATATCAGACAGAAAGAAATACTTCTTAAATAATCGTATAGTTCCATAACTTTTAAATCATACCTAATATGATGCTATGAAACATACAGAATTAAAATTTGTTATGCATGCCATAGTTATCTGAAGTTTTTACTATTATGTTTTATTCAATGAATTTCAGGTGACCATTCCTGTAGCCAGCGATCTCGCCTATACTCTAGTGTTGACATTCCAGATTTGAAAATTATGAACAGTTTCATAAAGAGTGAACCAGTGCAAAATGCCGCATTCAATCAAGTGTTGCCAGAATTCACAGAAAAAATTGTGAGTGAAATAAAAGCTGATGTAAGTACGGCAGCTGCAACACTAAATACAGACAATAACATTGAATCAAGATTAAAAGAGGTACAATCACTGAATGTCATAGACTCTGAGATAATGACTGTAGACATGAATCTGACTCCTGAGATTTATACTGCAGTCTTACAAAATGAAAACTGCAGCAGGAAATCAACAATAGTCTATGATGATTGTACTCTCAACAGTGGAAATAGAGACGGTTTTATATTGTGTGGCAGTGTACAGTCAGATGAAATAATAATAGGTACACAAGAGAAACTTTTCAGCTGTCATATTTGTGAAGTACAGGTTAGCAAGAAAGGTGACTATAATAAACATGAACTTTCACATATGAGAGAAAAGTGTTATATAAGTAATGTTGGTAATGTAGAATTAGCTGCAAAATCCAGCCTATGTCAACAAGAAAGAATAAAAATAGCACAGAAGCATTCTAAATATGATCTTATTGGTATGGAGGCTGCTCATTTTGGTTATCTAAAGGCACATGTAATGCAGCATAAAGAAGAACTACCTAACAAGTGTGGTGGTCTTAGTAGGTTTTCTTTTCTCAAAATGATCATTTAAAGAGTCACCAAAGGACACACACAGGAGAGAAACCTTATAAGTGTGATGTTTGTGGAGCAGAATTTTCTAAGAGTTCGCATTTAAAGAGTCACAAAAGGACACACACAGGAGAGAAACCTTATAAGTGTGATGTTTGTGGAGCAGAATTTTCTAAGAGTTCGCATTTAAAGAGTCACAAAAGGACACACACAGGAGAGAAACCTTATAAGTGTGATGTTTGTGGAGCAGATTTTTCTAAGAGTTCGCATTTAAAGAGTCACAAAAGGACACACACAGGAGAGAAACCTTATAAGTGTGATGTTTGTGGAGCAGAATTTTCTCAGAATGGTAATCTAAATAGTCACAAAAGGATGCACACAGGAGAGAAACCTTATAAGTGTGATGTTTGTGGAGCAGAATTTTCTCAGAATGGTAATCTAAATAGTCACAAAATGATACACACAGGAGAGAAACCTTATAAGTGTGATGTTTGTGGAGCAGAATTTTTTCAGAGTGGTCATCTAAAGAGTCACAAAAGGACACACACAGGAGAGAAACCTTATAAGTGTGATGTTTGTGGAGCAGAATTTTCTCATAGTTGTCATTTAAAGAGTCACAAAAGGACACACACAGGAGAGAAACCTTATAAGTGTGATGTTTGTGGGGCAGAATTTGCTCGTAGTTGTGATTTAAAGAGACACAAAAGGATACACACAGGCAAGAAACCTTATAAGTGTGATGTTTGTGGTGCAGATTTTTCTGATAGTTTGGCTTTAAAGAGGCACAAACAGACACACACAGGAGAGAAACCTTATAAATGTGATGTTTGTTTGGCAGAATTTTCT